>PVJH01009942.1:8843-76261 GCA_004026705.1 Nesogale talazaci
CAGCCTTTGCTCCTGGGAGCCGGAATTGAACCTCCATCCCAGTGGGCCGCGAGATCATTCTTATAAAAGGAAAAATCAACACTGGGACGGAGGTTCAATTCCAGCAGTGGGGCTGGGCCTCCTACTCCCACCACCGGAGAGCTGTGATGCCCCCCCAAAAAAAAAGGAAAAATCAAGATAAAGGGTTTTCATTCCAAAAGAAACAGACGGGGCTGAGCCCTGGTGGCGTAGTGGTTGTGTGCGGGACTGCAGCCCACTGGGATGGAGGTTCGATTGCAGCTCCACGGAGCAAAGACTGGGCCTCCTACTCCCACCACCAGAGGGCAGTGATGCCAAAAAACCCCAAAAAAACAGACTTTGATGATTATCAGGGGTGGGGGAGGGGAGAAAAGGGAAGGAAGGAAAAGCACCAGGTTAGAGAGCAGACAGGTGGTGGCCAAGGGGAATGGAAAAATAATATAAGACAAGAGGAAGAACAAAGGGAAAAAATAGTAGGAGTGGTGGTGTTGAGTGAGAATGGGACAATCTATTGGGAGGTTTGATAAGTTAGTTGTATTGTGGCATACGAAAATGATTATCTGAAATGTAAGGTTCCCCCCCCCCCCCAATTTACAGTAAATGTTTTTCAAAGGACAAGTGTTGTATGAGATGTACTATTATAAAAAGTCAAGAAAAGGTTTGCCCACAGAAGGAAATTATCATTGATGGTTACTAGGGATGGGAGAAGGGAGGGAGGGAAATCAGTGAGCAGAGAGGACCTTTGAAAATTTGGGTGAAGGGAAAGGTGATCAACAATAAGGGGGAAGACAGTACAACATATCCAAGACAAAAGAAGGTGCTGGAATCCCAGTAGACAGAGTAAAAAGCAACAGTGGTAAATATAATTACCTACATCATGGATCGGCAAACTTTTGAGACCAGAGCCAATCCAGTCCCTCCTAACAACTTTAAAATCACTCAAGAGCCTTAAATATGGTTTTTTTTTGGGGGGGGAGGGGCATCACTGCTCTCTGGTGGTGGGAGTAGGAAATATGTTTTTCCAAACAAATGAAATCACCACAATCTGAAATAATAATCTTCAAATGTTTTCAATGTTATTGCAGAGCTGCACGTTCACATTGAAAGACCCACATATAGGAGCTGAGCCCCAGTGGCATAAGTGATTGAGTGCGGGACTGCGGCCTGCGGGTTTGGGGGTTCAAATCCAGCGGCAGCTCTCAGGAGCGGTACTGGGTGGCTCCTACGACCACCAGAGGGCAGTGAGGCCCACAAAAACAAAAAAAAGAAAGAGCCACATATGGCTTGGAGCTGCAGTTTGCTGACCACTGACCTACACAATCCTGCTATAATAGTAATAACAAACAATAGTTTATGAGTGGATGCATAGGTAGATATGCAAGCTGAGGAGGCATGGGGTGGCATATGGGAGTATATCCCAAGTATATATAGGTTTGGCAGAGGATTTGTAGCACAGACAAATACACTATATATGTATTTATCTGTGCTACAAATATATCCAGGTAGGTATACAGTAGAGCATACAGGGACAAAGGCATGAAAACTTGTTAGCCATAGCAAACACCTTAAGAGATGGGGTCCTGAATTTGGGGGCTTGGTACCATAGCCTTAGGGACAGCTAGGTGAATTGGCATAATATAGTCCACAAAAACCACATTCTAAATCTTCCTTTAGTAACTGAAGGCTTAAAAGCTTGCAAGCAGCCATCTAAAATGCAATTACTGTTTTCTCTCCATCTGGAGCAATGAGAAATGAAGAAACTCAAAAACCAAGGACTAATGGAATACACGAATTACAGCTTCTATTGGTTTGAAACTAGAAGAGAACCAGATGATGATTGGTTGCCAACCTCTCTTAACCTCTCAATAGAATCACAATAGAGAGGCCTGCCATAGTGGGAGAAAGATGTAGAACAAAATTTTAAATCATAAAAAAGGCCAGACTTACTGACCTGATGACAACTAATGGAACCTCTGAGTCCCTATAGTCCTTGGACAGCCTGCAAGGACTGAAATTGAGCCCACCCCTGGGGGTGTCTTTCAGCCAAACAATAAACAATCAAAGGAGACCTGAAGGATAGCATTTGCCCCAAAACAAAGTTCAGAAGGCAGGAAGGGACAGGAAAGGACCAGTGGAAATCAGGGAGGACGTGGGATGAATAGTGTTGCTTTGGGGGATGACCATTAATGCCATGAATCAAAATGTATATAAATTGTTGAATGGGAAAATCTGTTGAATGTAAACTTTCACCCAAACTGCAATAAATTGTTCAAAAAATGCTGTGACTTTTTAAGGGGAATATACTTACACACCCTACCAAAGTCTCATTCCAATATGGCATTATGATCCAGGATCTCACTGAAACCTGGTCCAGATATAGATGAGATTCCTTGTGTTATAGTTTTGGAGGACAGATCCTTGTATATTGTCTCTCCATCTGAAATCTTTCATGTGAACTGAAGAAACAAATTATTTTCCCATCTCTCCACCACTAATCAACATACAATGATCAGGCATAGGTTATAACCTTCCCAATTTCCTGACTCCTCTGAGCTCCACCGAAATCCTAGTAGCATGATGGGATAAGAGTTAAACTGGCGGTCTCAAGGTCCCCGTTCAAAACCACCAGTCGCTCTGTAAGGGAAAGATGAGGCTTTCTCCTCCCTTTAAAAATGGACAGCCCACAGGGCCAATTCTACTCTCTCCTTGAGTGGCTATAAGTCAGCATTGACTGGATGGCAGTGATTTTGGCAGTGAGACACCACAGATAGCCTACTGAATAACTCACAGATATTTCAAATTTAACCTGTTAAAATGAGCTCTGCTAGGGCTGAGCCCCGGTGGCGTAGTGGTTGTGCACGGGACTGCGGCTCACTGGGATGGAGGTTCAATTCCAGCTCCACGGAGCAAAGGCTGGGCCTCCTACTCCCACCACCTGAGGGCAGTGATGCCCCCCCCCAAAACAAAACAAAACAAACAAAGGAGCTCTGCTGTCCCTTCCTTCCTCCGTAAGCCTGTTCTGGTGGTCCTGGGTAGCTCCATGTCACCACCATTCCCCTGGTTGCTCAGACTCAAACCCCGTGCTCATCCTTCATTCTTTTCTTCGCCTCACCTCTCCATCCAGTCATCAGCAAGTTCTATATTTTCCTTCTCCTAATATATAGTTTGTACACACACATACACATATACACACAATTTTATATTGATATAGAAATATACTTAATATAATACAATAATTTAAATTAAAATTACATTTAACTCTCACCTGTATTGTAATCTTTTCATTGGTCAATCTGCTCTATTCTTGTTTCCTTTGTCATAGTACTCAAATTTGTACCTTCAGTCATATGAGTATATTTACTTAAAACTTTCTGTGACTTCCTACTGTTCTGTGAGTGAAATGCAAGTTCTTTACCATGGTCTAAAAGGCACCCCTTGACCCTGCCCCCTGCCACTTTCTCCCTTACTCGCTGTGCTTCTCCCCTCAGGTTCCTTCCTCTAGTTCCTGGAGCATCCCAGGCTCTCAGAAAGGTCCCTGGCCAGCACCTACGCTGCTCCCTCTGCCTGGAATATTCTTTCCCAACATCACAACTCCCAGAGAATTGTGTTTTTCTCATCATTCTACATATGGCATTCCTTATGGTCCCACCGAATCAGGCACTCCACAGACCACCCAATTATTCTGTGTCAGTTTTTCTTCCTTTACAAAACTTAACCCACTTTTAAGTGTGCGTGTCTAGTTTCCATTCATCTTTTTATCTAGATGAGGTCAGGGACCATGCCTGTGTTACTCACCGATGTGTACCCAGGGCTCAGCAGCATCCTTCATCTGAACTTGGTACATTTCCACTGAATTTTGTATGAAGGTGTAATTTTGTTTTGAGACCATACGTTAATAATTAATAAGAAAGTGCTAAATACATTGCGTCCTAATTTTTTCTTAAAGTGGCCTTTTATTTTTTCTTTTAGTAATTGCCCTTCCTTTCTGGCTGCTGCTTTAGCCAGAGCCACAGCAGATGAAGTCCTTCAGAGTGATCTTTCTGCACACTACCTACCAAAGGAAACGGATGGGACAGAAGGAACTGTGGGTAAGTACCTCTCTACGTTCAGCAAGCCACAGAATCCGTCTGCAAAATACGACATCAAATTACCTCTACTCAACCAGTTATAGTGGTAGCAAGAGGGAAAATGATGCAAAAACCGTATTTTTTATATAAATCAGTAAGTGGAGAGAAGTAGAGGGGAAACTGCGAGTGTCTAGGGAATTGGAGCAACAGGAGGTTGGCCAACCATTACCTGGATAAATACAGCAGGGGAGAGAGTTTGAAGGCAGAATAGAAAAAAGTGACCAGGTGAGAGGGGCCAAGGGAGTGTGAAGAAACCCACGTGAAATGTTCCGCTTGCCTTCAAGAATCCAAGTGACAAACCAGGTATTCAAGAAGTCCTGGGCCTCCTACTCCCACTACCAGAGAGCAATGATGCCCCAAAAACGCCCCTCCCAAAAAATATTCAAGAAATCAGGGCTGAGCCCCGGTGGCGTGGTGGTTGTGCTCGGGACTGCAGCCCACTGGGACGGAAGTTCAATTCCAGCAGTGGGGCTGGGCCTCCTACTCCCACTGCCGGAGAGCAGTGCCCCCCCCCAAAAAAAAAAAAATTTAAAAAATCAGTTGTGATTGATGTTGTTACTAGGATTAAACTTTTATCTGTCAGTAGATAAGGTTCTTTAAAACAGATGTTTAACATAGGATTTCATTGCACCTTGTTTTCCTGCCAGGCAAACTATGAGGCTCTATTTATTAACGAAGGTGTATTTATGAGTGCACTGGGTTTATCCATGTTTGACTGGCTCAAAAAAAATGCTGATGTATTTTACAATAAGGAAATTCCTACTCAAAATTGTTAAATATTTTTAATAGTTCATGCTATTTGTTCTATTTTAAGCATTTGCCTTTAAACACAGTACATAATGAATCAGAGGAGTTAGATTCCCAAAGATGTGAGGAAGAAATAGAAGTAAACATGCCTGCCCTTCTTTTATCTTTAGGCTTGTTTTTGACAGAAAATTGGCAAGGGATGAATCCCTCCACTGATTTTTCTTGGTAGTAATTGATCCACTCGGAACCCAGTTGTCCCAGCGTCAGACTGGATGGAATTCCTGCGACAGGGCACTGGTCTCTCCTCTGGTGCTGTGTAGAAAGGAAAAGCCTGGTAATGGAAGGAGGAGGGCAAGTAAACTCTGCTTCCCCACAGCCAGGATGATGGCTGACTCAGCCCTGCTCTGTGCGGTGACATTAGCGGCTGATGAGTAATTTACAGCTGTGAGGGGGTGGATTGCTACTTTGGACAATTTTCTTTCTCGCAGCCCTTTTTAATTGTTTTTTCATTTCAAGCAGCAAGTTTGCGTACAGATGCCCTACACCTTTTCCTGTAGGTGGAGAATAGCTCACGGAGCAAAGTTGACATGTTTCCCTGCATGCCTACTTGGAAAGAGTTTTCTTTAGATGGGCATCACTGATCCTTCTGATTTCTTTCTTTCTTTCTTTTCCCCCAAGATATTTACCACTGGGCATTTCTGAACGCCTCCAGGCCATTCGTGTGATTCAGAGTGATCCATGATAATTCGAGACCATTTTCAAACCCCTTAATTAATTGAGCAGAACTCACTTTGGTGTGAAGAGAGTCTCTGCAGGGCACATTATGTTTACCCAGACATCAGGTTGGGGAAATGAACATACTGAATAAGTTTGGTGTCACTGACCCCTCTAGTTTGTGTTTCCAAAAGTAGAGTCTTTATTTAAAACCCTGTAGTTTAAGGTCCATTTTATGTTTGCACCATCTTCACCAGTGACCTTGGTAAGTGACCTTGTAAATCTGACTTGGTTAACATTTTGTTGAACAGCTACAACTTCTGCCCAGACAGCTGAAAAGCAATTTGAAATATTCCAATAGGAAAAAGAAACAAGAGGAGAAAATAATCACTTAGCAGAGGAAATCAAAATAATTATGAGACTTTTGTCCAAATCAATTGGTAAAAATCTGGATATTTTCTAAAGATAAATTAATAATTAGGGAACTGCACGTAGTCTCCTCTCTGGGGCACGGACAACAGGGAAGTGAGTATTGGGACACATTGTCCAGTGTACAGGATGAAAAAATAATTTGTAAATTACTAAGGGTTCAAGGGGAAGGGGGGCAGGAAGGGTAATATAGGAAGCTGATAATGGGGGCCTGGAGGGAGGGAGAATGTTTTGAGAGTGATGATGGCAATGGGTGTGTAAAGGTGGCCTGCATACAACTGATGTTGTTAGGGATTGTGATGGGAGTTGTATGGGCCCCCCAATAAAATGATTCATTAAAAAAAGGAGGGGAGGGGTAAGGGGAGGTTTTTTTGTTTGTTTTAAGAGGAGCTTGTACCAAGGGCTCAAGGGGAAAATGTTGGGAAATGTATGTGGAAACATGTGTGCAAATGTGCTTGATAAAAATGATGTACTGAATGTGGTAGTAGCTGTAAGAGCCCCCAATAAAATTTATTAAAAAATTAATAATGGGGCTGAGCCCTGGTGGCGTAGTGGTTGCACACGGAACTGCGGCCCACTGGGATGGAGGTTCAATTCCGGCTCCCAGGAGCAAAGGCTGGGCCTCCTACTCCCACCACCTGAGGGCAGTGATGCCTAAAAAGAAAATTTAAAAAAAAATTAATAATGTTTACCAAAGAGGAAAGAGATTGAGAAAACTGTTAAGGACTTGCCTTCCCTAGAGAGATCTATGCCTCCTACCCCCAGCCACGATTCCACAGGTGAAGATTCTTTTATTGTTGGCTTTTTTTTTGGGGGGGGGGGCATCACTGCTCTCCAGTGGTGGGAGTAGGAGGCCCAGCCCCACTGCTGGAATCGAACCTCTGTCCCAGTGGGCCGCAGTCCCGCGCACAACCACTATGCCACCGGGGCTCAGCTTCAGGTGAACATTCTTAAACTGTGAAAGGCAGCTCGTACTGCTTTTAAAAATGAATACCCAGCCCACTGGGACAGAGGTTCAATTCCAGCAGTGGGGCTGGGCCTCCTCCTACTCCCACCACTGGAGAGCAGTGATTTCCCCCCCAAAAAAAATGAATACCCAATTGCAGAGATAGAAGGAAAATTTGCATAGTACTAGTACCAAAACCTGCCTCACACAAAACTGAAAAAGAAAATGAGAGACCAGTTTTAGTAATCAAATTTTTAAATCCTAAATATTTATATAGGGTCGTACAACAATTAACTCAGTCAATGAGTATTGTATTGAAGGCCTGCCATATGCTTAGCAATGTACTAGGAAAGCAGCAGTGAATTAAGCAGAAATATTGGCAACTCTGTTGGCATAACATATATTAATGGGTCAAAAGAAAACAGCCATCTTTATTTTTTCTTTCTTTTCAAAACCCACAGTCATCTTTAAGTGTGCCAAAAAAAACATTTGATAAAATTCAATGTCCACTCTGAATTTGTTTCAACATTCCTAAAATGGGATTATATGGATACATCTTGGACACAGTAGGACAAAAATCTGGCTCAAATTGAAATCTAGCATTTATACTTAATCATGATGAAGACTTCTCACTGTTATCACTCAGGAATTTTTTTTGTTGGAAATGACCAAACCCCAAACTGGCTTTAACAGAAGAGAATTTATTATCTAAGTTCCAAGGTCAGGGTGACTTCACATAGAAGTAGATTCCTAATGTCCTGAAATGTCTTTTTTTTTTTTTTTTTTTTTTTTTAGGCATCACTGCCCTGGTGGTGGGTAGGAGGCCCAGCCTTTGCTCCTGGGAGCTGGAATCGAACCTCCATCCCAGTGGGCCGCAGTCCCGCGCACAACCACTACGCCACCGGGGCTCAGCCCCTGAAATGTCTTTTCAGGCTCCATGCAGTTGTAAGACAGTTGCTGAGGATGCCAGGCCCTCACCTGCCCAGGTTCAAGTTGATCAGGGGGTAAAACGTATCTTTTTTCAGTTGGCTCATCCATAAATCCCTGGATTAACTTTAATTGTTTCAATTTGGATGATTTCCATCCCCACACTAATCACTGAGACCCCCAAATAGGACTTTCTAACTGGCTGGGTCCAAATCACATGTTCTTGCCCTCGATGCACGTGGAGGAGAGTCCAAGAGGAAAGGTCTCTGGGACAAGGAGGAACGTTCCCTAGGGAGTGGAGAACACTGTGAATACAATGAAGTAACTTAATGCAGATTAAGGAATGTGCAGGAGTCACATGAAAGTTGTGTGCAGCAACATAAAAAGAGGATTCCGATTAGTGAAACAATGTAACTCGATCCAGGATAAGATTCAATATGAAAAAGATGTCTTCTTTCCCCAAATTGATCTATAAATTCAATGTGATCCTAGACAGAATGCCAACGGCTCTGCCCAAAACAAACTTGGCACAATGATTGTAAATCTCCTCTGGAAGAGTGCACACGGTGAAGTATCCAAGCAAGGTCTTTAAAAAGTGAGAGTCCTGGGCTGAGCCCCGGTGGCGTAGTGGTTGTGCGCAGGACTGCGGCCCACTGGGACGGAGGTTCAATTCCAGCAGTGGGGCTGGGCCTCCTACTCCCACCACCGGAGAGCAGTGATGCCCAAAAAACTAAAAACTAAACAAACAAACAAATAAAAAATTGGAGCTGTTCACAACGCAATGTTGAGTTGGCGATTGGCCTGTCGGCCTCAGCTACACACCGCCTCAAGCTGCACTGGCTCAGCCCGCTTTTTTTCTTTTTCAAGTGTACCCCTGGTTCTCAGTCATACAAAACTGTCAAGGTACAGAAAGCCATCAAGCAAGGTTTATTATCATTCCTGATTAGTTGTGAGGTGGGGGGATGGGCGGCTAACAAGATCTTTGAGGTCAGCTCTCTGAACGTAATAATTTCTCCAAGAATGTCGAACAAGAAAATGGGTAAATGTACGAGACACAGATGGGGGCAAAAGCATCTCTGGGACGCAAAGGGAAAATGGGAACCCAAGTTCCTGGGCTGTTCTAGAACACACAGTCTCTGCTTTGGGATTTGCATGCCGGATGGGGGAAGGGAGTGCAGCGATGGCCCATCTGGCAGGCGTTTCTCCAGCTGGCAGAATCTCAGTCAGTACAAGGGAAAACTCTTTTTACAGGGTGAGGGGAGGGGCAGTTCTGCATTTTTACATAGGAGAACCTGCACAGTGCTGACCTGAGAAAACTTCATCTCCCTGTGGTTTTTTATACCTGCACCTTGAGTGGGGGCTGACTGATGTAAGGTCCTGGCTTCTCTTCAATACCTTTCCAGTCCTCCTGTGACCAGTGTGGCTTAGGAATGCAGGTCAGCCTCAATAAGAGGCTACTGTTCTGCTGCCAGAGTCTAGGGTAAAGAGCCCTAGTCATGCACCCATCCTGTGAGAGCCTTTTTTCTACTCAAGGTCACATAGAGAGAAATTTTATTTTTTGTCCTTTGATGTTGACCCACAGCCTGTAGCCTCAAGCTAAAATAAACAAATGCGTTCATTTACAAAAAATATTCAGTTCAGCTCCAAATTAGGATCCGCTAAAGGTGAGAAAAGCATTAGAGACTGGAGGTGAAGGTAGAAGCCAGGCAGAGGCAGAGACAAAGGGCCGTCAAGGTAAATGCTTCTTATTCCTGTAGTTTGTAAATTACCCGTTTTCATAGGCCTTCCATATTCCTCTCAACCGGTTGTTCTTCTCAATGCAGGAGGCTTTGCCCTCCACTTGGTAACGGTGCCCACCTGCCCCCAGGGAATCCGCGCTCTGAGCTGGGACCAGTGGCCAGAGCAGCACCCTCCAGGGGGCAAGCAATCAAACCTAGAAATGGACCCAGCCCCAGCCAGCGGCTTTCTCCTGGGGACATACGGGGTATCTGAGTGCAGGTGCCAACACATGCTTTTCTACTAGGGTGGCTGTCACTTTCTCTCTTCAGACGCAGTATTTTCATATCTCGAGCAGGATGCATTTCTTCTATTAAAGATGAGCTTGACGAAGGTGACCTACTTCTGTCTTTACCACGCAAGCAAGTGAAAAGCAGTTTTTCAAGGCTGTTCATTGGGGGTTTCTGTGTTTCCTTCACAGAGATTGAGACAGTGAAATTGGCCCGTTCTGTCTTCAGCAAACTACATGATATTTGCTGCAGCTGGGTGAAAGACTTCCCTCTCCACAGGAGACCCCGGCTCTATTATGAGACATCAATTCATGCCATCAAAAACATGCGCAGGAAAATGGAGGACAAGCACGTCTGCATTCCTGACTTTAACATGCTCTTCAACCTCGAGGTAAAGGCACGCCCGGAGTTTGTGGGTTCACTAGGCGAACGGAGCCCCCCCTGGTCCTGCTAGAAAAGCAGAACTCCCAGTATTGCTAACTGCATCTCTGGTTGGTTCACTGAACTACGCTTTGCAGGAAGCCTAAAGGCCAAGGGGCACACAGTTGCACACATGAGACAGCAGAAAAGAACTGTTTCTGTGGTAGATTATTTTGAATAGATAATGCATTCATGCAGTTCACCACAAGAGCTCTCTCGCATCCTTGTCTCCAGGAGCCCTGGTGGCATAGTGCTGTAGGCGTTGTACTAGTGAGGGCTAGGTCAGTAGTTCGAAACCACGAGTCCCTGTGCTGACGACAAAGAAGGCTTTCTACTCCAGTGCGTGCTTCCAGGCTCAGGAAGTCACCAAGACGGTTCTGTCCCACAGGCGCACTCTGCGGTGGAAACCCCTCCATGGCAGGCAGGGAGTTGGAGTGTTCCGATCCAAGTCTCTAAATGAAGACAAGGAAAATTATTAGTTTCCTGTATAAAGTCCGGGGCTGTTCTATAAAACAAAAAAGGAAACTACCCTGTCTCGATTAAAGCTAGTTTTCTTTAACGGACTGTCTGTGTAGCAGGATGCAGTGGTGTTCACGGTACTCCCACCTGTGCTGTGGCCGATGCAGCCAGAGAGCACACAGGAGAGCACGGGTGGGCAGCTCAGACCCCTAGCTGCTTTCCTGGGCTTTCCCTCGCACGTTCCCCGTCTCTGAGACAGGAGAGGAACTGCTGTTACATTTCATGACTCTCTCTGACTGACAAATTGAATCCACATGAGCCTTGTCAGCTTAATAACCATTTTCTTGTTATCTTTCTTGACTTTTTCTATTAAATGCATTATGTTAATGCAAATAGAGGTAGGTTTGTTTCCTTCCCCTGTCACTTACCTCTTTTCTTCATGCAAATCCATAACTTAAAAATTACAGCAGAGTAGTTTTTACCAAGTACATTTCTTTCATGTAGCAGCTGAATTTAAAGTGAAGCTGTCACTGTCTCATCTGCAGTGTTGCTGCCACGTTGGTAATTGGTGCCTAAGTTCTAAAACCAGATCGCGCTGTTTCCAAAGGGTACCCGGCCCATGTAACTGGGACCCAAAAGACGACTGTGTGATAATGGTCCTCGCCCCGTCACTTGAAGATTTGCGCATTCTCGTTGTTGACTGGCTTGCTGGCTTATCATTTTACCTCCGTGGGTCAGAACCTGCCCCAAAGTGCCGCACAGGAGCATCTTGGTATGGGGGAACCGGCTTTGAGGGCCATGGGTTACAATTCATTCGTACATTTTATAACATTTTCTACCCTCTGATCTGGCAGTTGAACTTAGAATTCTTTATGATAAGAAATAGAAATATAGAAAGATCTCACATGTGTTCTGTTAGGCAAGTATTTTACACATTAGGGTAGTAAATGCTGGTTTAAATCATTGCATACAGGGGCTGATAAAGCTGATACTATCATAAGATGTATATTATATACATTTAAAATAATGTCTGAGTAGTCATAACATGGGAAAATGCTAATGACATAGTAAATGACAGAAAAGCAGGACATAGCATTTCATAGACAGGATAGTCCTGATTATCTGTGGATGGTGGAATTCTAGATGATATTAATTTCCCTCCTTAGCCTATTCCACTAGTCCAAATAAATCTAAATTATCTTGAAATAATTTTTTTTGGGGGGGGGGCATCACTGCCTCTGGTGGTCGTGGGAGCTACCCAGTGCTGCTCCTGAGAGTCGCTGCTGGATTTGAACTGCCAAGCCTGTGGGCTGCAGTCCCGCACTCAACCACTCATGCCACCGGGGCTCAGCCCCTGAAATAATTTATCAGTACAGACAAATCATATTCTTTTGGGGGGGGGCATCACTGCCCTCTGGTGGTGGGAGTAGGAGGTCCAGCCTTTGCTCCTGTGGAGCTGCTGCTGGAATTGAACCTCCATCCCAGGGGGCTGCAGTCCCGCACACAACTACGCCACCAGGGTTCAGCCCATATCTTTTTTAACATGAAGCTCTAGCAACCCCGCTAGCTCTGTTGTCTAAGAAAGACACTCCTGCCAATCTTGTTAAAAGTCTCATTTTCTTGGTGCCCCTCTTCCCCCACTCCCTCCCCACTCCATTGTGGTGATTCCCTATCAACCCCTTATTATTTTAAAGTGCTCGGGATGCTACTTTTCCATTTTCACCCTTGCCTTGCACAACAAAGTGGTTAACAAGCCAGTACGGCGTCGCTGGAATTCCCGTATAGCAGGACATGGCTGCTCACTCGTCAGTTCTGTTCAGATGAATCAGTTCATCTCCAATGGCCTTGACCGATGGTGCTGGTGCAAGTGCAACATTCACTCGCCACAATGCCTGTGATTAAGCATGGTCGTGGTGAGGGGCCACAGACTCGGTTTTGACGCATGATGACCCCATGCCACAGAGTAGGTCTGCTCCCTGAGGATTCTGAGCTGTGTGTTATGGGGACAGAGCGTCAGGCTTATCTGGGTGAATCTGACCTACCAACCTTTTGGTGATTCGCCAAACACCTAATCATTGTGCCACCAGAGATCCTTGTATTTAGGCATCGATTTCATTCTACTTAGTGACGTGGAGAGACCGCAGAAATGAAGACAACCCTGGACAGGACGAATGGGCGTGTTAGCTGCAAACTCTGGGCTCAGACACAGCTACCATTGTGAAGGTGGCCGGGCTGGGCGGGGAGGGACTTCATTCTGCGCATAGGTGGACCGCTACGAGTTGGAATCATCTCCTCTCTCCACGGTACTGAACCACACACAGCAGCAACATCTTTACTCCCTGGACATTGTGTAAATGTAGCGTTGTCTTTTATTTTTTTATTTTTATTTTTTAGCATTGTCTTTTAAAAGAACTCTTTCAAAGCATAGATATAGCTGTTGTTTTAGTAGTCCTTGTGACCCCCTGTGAGATGCACCCTACGCAACAGGGCAGAAATCAAATGCAAGAAAACCATAGGATTTGTTGAAGAATCAACAACAGGGTCTAAACTTCCCCAGGGCTCCTTGAGCCCACGGTAAAAGTAAATGATAAGACTTGCAAATAAAAACCCTTACGCACTGCGGCCCACCAGGAGCCCAGAGCCAGTGAGCAGCCAGTGAGTCACCCGGCTCCTGAGTGCGGTAAACCTGGCATACAAACACTTGATAACGAAGAAGCAAACTTCTTGATGGCATAAATGTGATTTTTATGATTCCAGTCTCCTTTGTAGAGACCAAGAACATGCTTGAAAGACCCCCAAAGGCTTTGAACTTCAGGGAGTGCGTGAGCCAGAAGTATGAAGTTCATCTTAGATCAAGGAGTGAGACAAACTGTCCACCACTCAGGGCATTTGGGAACGACATGTCATTGGCTTGGTGCTGGGAGGCATATTATTTCATATTGTTCTGGTTCTGATTCTATGATTAAAACACTGCCCTTTGGAAAAAAAAATCCTCAATCCATAATGGTTTTGCCCGATTCCTCCTCATACCGCCTTTCTTCCCCATCCTCCAGCCCCTGCAACAGCCATTGGAAGCACATGTTTGTGGCTGCTTCCCACAGCACAGGACGGCAAGTGTGACACAGAAGGGGCTCCTCAGCCTGAGCCCCCTGGACATGGCGTGTCCGCCATGCTGGCATGTAAACACAGGTGCCCGCACATCGCAGCTATTTCAGCAGTTGATCAGGGGGTCAGAAAAGGGGGACAGGCGCCTCATCATCTGACGGCACGTGCAGTGGAGGAGCCAAGGGGGTTCATTGTTTCCAGGGGCAGGACTCATTTGAACCAAGCTTGTCCTAACTCCAGTAACTGTTGGCTGTGCTTCTGTTGACAGGACCAGGAGGAACAAGCTTATTTTGCCGTGTTTGATGGCCACGGTGGAGTGGACGCAGCCATCTATGCCTCCATTCACCTCCACGTTAACTTAGTCCGGCAGGAGCTGTTTCCCCATGATCCTGCGGAGGCCCTGTGCCGGGCCTTCCGGGTCACTGACGAGCGCTTTGTGCAGAAAGCGGCGAGGGAGGTATGCCTTGTCTTCCTCATGTCTGTGTTCCCATGCACCTCATGAAGGCACGAGCCTAGCTGGACTTGGTCTGTTTGAAGGGCTTTTTGGATTGTCTCTTTCTGGGCAGGTGTTCACTTACCAGCAGCCCTGGTGGCACGGCGGTTTCTTGTTGGGCTGTTTAAAGTCTCAAGGTGAGCACTTCAAACCCACCAGCCGCTTTGCAGGGGAAAGATGAGGCTTTCTACTCCCGGAAAGAGTTCGTCTTGGAGACCCACAGGGGCAGTTCTACCCTGTCTTATATACAGGGTCGCCTTGATGGCAGTGAGTCTTGGTTTGGACCAGGCAGGAATTCAGTAAAGTTCTCATCCAAACTGCATTGTTGATCCATGGGGTTGAATTCTGTTGTTATCAAGTTTAATTCTCTCTTCAGGAACAATTGTTTCAGTGGAGCACTATGCTGTCCTGTCTAGAAATTCTCAAGAGGTCATAATTTTCTAGGAAAGCCCCTTTGTTGGATTTGACAGGTGAACTTTTGTTCTTTTTTTTGGGGGGGGGGGCGTCACTGTCCTCTGGTGGTGGAAGTAGGAGGTCCCGCCTTGCTCCTGGAGAGCTGTTGCTGAATTTGAACCGCCAACCCAGTGGACTGCAATCCCGCGCACAACCATGATGCCACCAGGGCTCAGCCGACAAGTGAACTTTCTTAACCTGCATTGCCTGGCGGCTCCCACCAGGGGCCCCTCTCTCGGCCGCCTTGCTGACGATTAAACAAGTCTCAGAAGGAAAGAGAAGCCGGGCTTTCTCTCCTACACCTTGCTCCTGGTGGGGAGGCAGGGCTTTGTTTGGCATCTCCTGAGGGGAAACGTAATTGGAGAGGACTCGGGATGATCCCTGATCTGATTTTCTCTCTAACAGGCAGAGAAGCCGGAGCTCGTGTGTTAACACTGCTAAGGTTAATCAAAGCCATGTTTCCCACTCGGAGAGAATGACAAGGCTCTATATTAAGGCCTCAAAGAAAGATTTTGATTTAATTAGTCATTCTGGGTACTGATACATAATTAACTACTAACTGTATATTGGATTTTTAACTGGGGACCAATAGAAAGACAAAAAAAATCCCTTGATTTAAAGTAATTATAGACTGTTATAGACATAGAGGAAATAAGATTCCAACCTTATGACTTAGACACTAGCGCTTCTTGAAATGGACTTGGAGAACAAGGTAATCATTTAATCCATTTACTTCATCTCATAGCTATGCTGTACAGCAATAATGCGCCTTGGGATTAATGAAACAAATACCCAGAACCATCTGAAATGAAGCAGGGCAATAATCTCACTTTTTTTTCCTTTGGGGTTCTGTTTGGGGTAGGATGCAAATTCAATGACAGTGACCACTTGGGTCCGCACAGAAGGGCGGGGCAGGAAAACAAATTAATTTTGGCCCTCACAGGGGTCCTCAAACTTTTTAAACAGTGGGTCAGTTCACTTTCCCTCAGACCATTGGAGGACCGGACAATAGTTAAAAACAAAACAAAACAAATCCAAATATGAACAAATTCACTGCGGGCCTGGGATGAGTCGTCTGCTAAGCGGGACAGGCAGCAGCACAAAAACACCCGGTGGGCTGGATAAATGTGGCCAAAGGGCCATAGTTTGAGGAGCCCTGGTCTGGAGGGCTGGTGCTGAGCGTGTCTGTACGTTGGAGAAGCTGGCTCTCATCCTTTGAGCACCAGGCCTTGCCATGTCGGTCCTTGATCAAGAACCACAGACATGCAGACTAAGCCCCTTGGTCTTCTTCACCTTCTGTGTCCTCACAATCTTGGCTTTTAAGATGATCATGTGATCCTGGTGTCTCTCAGGCCTGCCAGTCCTTCTCGACAGTCTTCAGTCATCTGGCTTTGTCTCAGCGCTTACTTTGCTCCTCCTTGTGCTTCCATGTGCTGCCAACTGCCGGGAAGCAGGGAGCTATTCCTGTTGTGAAGCGGCCTGCCTCCTGTTCTCTCTGGGGCATATGCACTGAAGTGTCTTTATCATGTATTCCAGGGGGCTGAGGTTTTGAATGTTCTGTGTGGGAAGACGTTTTATTGGTGGGTGAGGATTTATAACAAACTTTCTCCATATAGGGAAAACGAGAAGTTGTTTTTCTCACTGGGGGCCTTTTACCACCCTTGACGCATTGGTTCTAATTTAGGCCAGGTCCTTAGTAACAGAAAGTCATGATCATTTGGTGGTGACTCATGTCAAATGGAGGTGTCCTTTTAGTATAGCTCGTAGAGTAGTATCCAGAACTTGAAGTGCAGAGGCACTGAACCATTGCGGCGAAATTCCAGGCTGTTAGTCCTTTGCGCAATGTTCAAAGGACAAAGACCTCTAAAAATATTGTAGGGAGACCTTGTTCTACAAAGGCACGGGCATCATAGCACTCCAGAGAACGAGTGCCTGTTACCTCTGAGCTCTGCATAGCCAGGCCATCGGAGCGCTTGGTCTGTATCAAGCAGATGCTTTGTATTGTGTTGATTCGTAAAGCATGGCCTTTCCCCCACCATACAGCAGGGTCAGTAACAAAACAGAGACCAGAACACAGTCGCCTCTAAGGGCTGAGACTGTGCACTCAGTGTTGGAGTCAGAGGAGTACTGACTTTAGTTCTGCCCAGGACCTGTGCTACTTACCTGAACGTCAAACGTTGTTAATAATCTTCCCAGCTTCGAATTACTTGTGAATCAGGTGGATACATGTGTTGTTCATATGAAAACATGCATGCGCACAAAAAGTCATTAACATGACTGCTGTTTGTGAAACTGCATCATAAATTGTCCACTTCCCAATGGAAGGGTTTTGATTAACTATACATTGCCATTAAATGAGAATGTGTTTATCTTTACTAATGGCAGTTCTATCTGGACAAATTTCAGAGCTTAAGATGTGGGACCACCGGAGTGGTGACTTTTATCAGAGGCAACATGCTGCACGTGGCCTGGGTGGGCGACTCCCAGGTGATGCTTGTGAGAAAGGGCCAAGCCGTTGAACTCATGAAGCCACACAAACCCGACAGAGAGGTGAGTGTGGCCTCTCCGGTGGGGCACATGCCACAAAGGCAGTTTGCTCCGTCTCAGTGAGGAGTCACTCGGCTGTCTTAATGATGGCTGGCCTGCCCCGCCAAGGAAACACAGAGAACCTTTCTGGGAAGCTGCTGAGAGGCAGATGAATAAGCCACTCCCAGTGACGTGCCTCTTTCTGTTGCATTGCTGTGTAGGATGAAAAGCAGCGAATCGAGGCCCTGGGCGGCTGTGTGGTCTGGTTCGGTGCCTGGAGGGTGAACGGAAGCCTCTCGGTCTCCAGAGCTATTGGTAGGAAAAGCTAAGCAATTTCTGTTTCCCCAGCGTCCCCTTGACTTCCGATTGTCATGCCAGCACCAGGCGACCTTCGAGGATCACACACACACACGATCAGAGTGCTTGCCAGGATTTTGTTAAAAAACAATGAGAATGTCTAATGATTTGATCAAACTCGTCTGGCTTTAACTAACTTGGCAATTTGGAAATTAGTAGCAGTTGCCATCAATGTGATTCTGAGCTCGCGGTGACCCCCGAGTGTCAGAGTAGAACAGGGGCATTTAGGCTGGGGGGAGGGGGAGCCGGAGGAAGGGGGGACTTGGCAATCGCCAAGCCTTTCCTCTGGGTGGACAGGAACAGCCAACCTCCTCCTCCTCTAACCAAAAGGCTAGAGCAGGTGAACTGCACTCACCAGTCACTGAAGCCTTTGATCTTTGCTACCCAAATCTGCTTAAACCCACTCCATTTTAGGTCTTGATTAGTAACTTCCGGAGAATGGAAGGCTGTTCACCTACCTCACCTTGCTTATTCCTTAAAGGGGGGACAGACGAGCCTAAGGAGTAAAGACCCTGCCTGGGGCAGGTCTGCTGAGTTGGTATGGACTTGATGGCAGTGAGTTTGTTTTTAATGCCTTTAAGCGTTTAAGATGCATCTAGAATGACATAAATACAGAGAATGGGCTGAGCCCCGGTGGCATAGTGGTTGTGCACGGAACTGCGGCCCACTGGGAGGTTGGTTCACTTCTAGCAGCGGCTCCACAGGAGCAAAGGCTGGGCCTCCTACTCCCAGCACCAGAGGGCAGTGATGCCCCCCCCAAAAAATGATGATGGCAAATACAGAGAATGAAAACAGGTCTTGGTTTTCACATGAGAACTATTTTCTATCTGTAAAATACAACAATTAAGTAGCCCTGGTGGTGCAATGGTTAAGCGCTTGACTGCGGCCCCAGGGAGAGCAAGGAGAGCCCCACTGCTGGGTGGCAGACAGACCTGGTGGTCTGCTTCCGGGTCAGTTCTACTCTGACACATGGGGCGCTGTGGGTCAGAATCAAGTGTGCCGCACCCAGGCGCCAGAGGTCATTGGCCAGATAACCCTGGAGTTCCCAAGAACCTGTCTTCCCAGGGACTGAAGCGCCCGCAAAGGACAGGGCAAGTCAACGGAACTGCTTCCACCAACAAACCACCAAGTTGACTCGACACAACGCAAGGCTCGGGTTTCTATTGCGGGGCGTGTCTCACTTGGGGTGCCGGGCGGGTTTATCATTGTCTGGGTCTCACGGTTCAGCTTTAGCACGTGTCGATATGGGTGATATGCATCTATGCCACAGGACTTAATCCGATAAAGATGAGTGCTCGGGTACAAGGACAGCTCGGACAAACAGGGCTCACATCTGATCACCACCTTTATCACTGCCCCCCAATTCCAGAACATGAACGAACCATAAAGAGAGTGATTTCATTTCACCACTGACTTGAGTGCCTCCCACTCGTTGGGAAGGAGCAGGCAAGCTGTGAAGTGGCCCAAATAGGAGGAGGCTTAAAGAAAAACGGAAGGCTAAGAGATTCTCCAAGGTTCTACATAGACCTCCTGAAAACTCCAGTGCTTGCTCTCCCTTAGACTGGGGAGTTATTTAGGAGCTTTGGAGTCAGACCTTAAAGGGACTTTCTCATTTCTAAAATCCGCCCACAGGTAGAATTACAACAGCAAAATCCCCTTCCCCTTGACCTCACCCGGGAGTCTCTGTCAGTATGTGCCAAAGAGTCTCTAGTACTAGTTATAGAACCTGCTTACTAGAGTTTCCCATTTTCTTGTGTCTAAAAATATGGCACCAGCAAGGCAAAATGACAGCAAGGGAGACTGCCCTAGAGTAAGGGAGGAGACAACAAAGATGGCAGACACAGGGTTCCTATCACATTTTGAGATTTAAACAGGGAGACAAAATGATGAGGAGAAACCTTTCTGGGTAGGACAGAGGCTGTATCAGGATGTGCAGGCTGGGTTTCTGGGTGGGAAAGCCCAGGCAGAGCAGTGGTTGGGGGGTAGGGAGGCACAGACAGGAAGAGCAGCGGGTGGAAGTGGTGAGAAAGAGAAAGGGTCAGTGGGAGATTGTGAAACCCTCGTAGGTGCAGGGGAAGGCACGACCTGGTGGACCTCTTGTGTAAAGATCCCGCATCACTTAGGAGGCTAATAAGAGGGTAGGTGTACATGTCCGAGACAAATCGATAGGCTGTCGGGGGTCAAGGAAAGCGAACTTCCAGGTTTCTAATGTGTGGCTGGGAAGATGAGAGAGGCCGGTGTGAGAAAGGCGGCAGTTCACTAAGGAGAGAGGGGAGGACAAGGAAGTTCAGTTTGGAACCTCCAGGGTAAGTGGAGGGACCAGTGAAGGAAACCAGAGGGGACTGGGCATAGAAGTGGGGTAGCAAGGGTCTCAGGAGGTCAGAAAAGTACCACAAAGGCCACAATATGGACTGAAAAAAATGTCACGGGATACTAAAATGAGGAAAGCACCAGTGGGATTTGGGATAACTCTTTCAGATTCTCTAAACCAGCCCCTTGCCATTGAGTAGATTCCAGTCCACAGGGACTGCGGCTGTCAAACTCAACAGGAGTGGGCGGCGCCCTTGTTCTCCAGAGGAGTGACCAGGGGATCTGAACCACCAGCCTTGTGGCCAGCAGCCCCTTGCTTATCTCCCAGTTGCACGGTTCAAGCCTACTAAGGGAAGAAATGACACTTGGCGCTTCCAAAGGCAAAGCTTTTCAACTGTTCCTTCCCATGAGCCTTCAGAGTCCTGATCCCAGATCGACATATTGTTTCCAGCATATGGAGAGAGGAGGTTGAAGACAAAAGGATGCTGCCATTTCTATCGGGAAATGGATATTCATGCCCTCCTACCAAATTTGGGGGCGAAATGTCATGAATTTGACACCCAACAGAAGAGCAGGTGAAAAGCCAGAATTTTGGCAGCATTTTCTCTGTGCAGATCTTTGTATGTTCTGTTCCAAACCAACAGTTGCAGGAGCCTTTTAATTGAAGCACTCAAACCAGATTTTGGGGAACAGGATGACTCAGATCACATTTATTTTTAGAGCTGGAATTCAGAAAATAATGATGATGATAACAATATAGTCAGGTAGAGTAGGGGATAGGAACACTTAGCAACATGGATCGATGGGGGCCTGGCATCCCAGCCAGGCTGCTGGAGGAGAGGATGATGGGCCTGGGAGGGATGGGTTCGGAGATGGAAGGGGAGAAGCTGGAAATTCACAGGGCCACAGGACTAAGTTTCTTCCCTGATGGGTAAAATATTTAATTATAGTAAAAGAAGCATCTGAGGTTCCGGGTGCCCCAATAACTTGCTGGATTGGTTTGGGACCCACCTTGGTGCTGGCAGAGCTATCCACAGGGTTCCTATCACATTTTGAGATTTAAACAGGGAGACAAAATGATGAAGAGAAACCTTTCTGGGTAGGACAGAGCCTGTGCCAGAGCAGTTTCCTAAAGAAGGACATTATCTTCACTGACGAGGCCTATGCAGGTAGCAGGGGAGCAAGCTGGGCTTTGGACCCAGCCGTCTGAGAAGTGCCCTTGACCACTAGGCTACAGGCTGTTATTTTACAAATGATAAGCACTTCATAGATATTTGACTCTCCAACACACACTCACACACACACACACTCACACTCTCTCTCAATTCTGATACCCTAATCTCAGTACACCGCTTTGGTGTAACGTCGATGGGTATTTCCCTGGGGTCATGAGCTGTTTGGTTTACCCTCCACAGGCTAAGGATCCCTTTGCTAGGTTCTCTCCAAATACCCATGCGAAGAGAAGCAAATCCGACCCCAAAGACCTGGAAGCGCTCTGGATCTGAATGCTCAAAGACACAGTTGTTGTGGATCCATGGTCTCACCGTGGGCTGATGTGGCCCAGAGTCTGTCGATCCCTTCTACACCGAGCACCTGCCCCTCCAGCCAATCACCCTCTCACCGTGCTGCCCTTTCACCCGTGTCTGTGCTGCTGGTTCCCTCCAGTGAGGGCTGGCTCCTCTTTGCCTCGAATAACGAATCCTTCCAGGCTTATATCAAGTGTCAGTCTCAGTGGATGCACTAAGCCAGCAGAGATAAAAGTCCTGAAGTCCTTCAGGGTTCTCCCAGTTAATTTTTTTTGTTTTTTGGGTTTTTTTGTGGGCATCACTGCCTCTGGTGGTCGTGGGCGCTACCCAGCCGCCGTTGGATTTGAACCGCCACGCCCGCGGGCTGCAGTTCCGCACTCAACCACTTACGCCACCAGGGCTCAGCCCCTCCCAGTTAATTACTAGTAGGCGAAGAAACAGCAGCAAATAAAGAGAGGGGATAGTGGAGGTGATCGGAAAAGAGGGGAGAGAACGGCCGTCCTTGAAGAGGAGAACAGGGCCTCTAGTTGACAAAGCAGAAAACAGCGGCACCGCGGACTGAGAGACCTGCCTCTGGGTCCTGGTGGAAGACCGTGTGGGACACTCCTGGCTTCCAAGAGTTGGAATTGGCCTTTCTTTGAAGCCCCTTGAAACTCAGAACGTCTTCAAAGTGTACAGCACGAAGCTACTGATGACAAAACAGGAAAACAATACTGAGTCTAATGGAGAGAGGCGTCCGAACTTTGGACTTCTCCCAAAGAGAACTTGTCGTCCAACCTCAATTAGGCCAAGCCTCGCCATCAGCACAGGCAGCTGCTAACTCAGCAGTTGTCGCCGAGGCGTGGGCAGCCTCCAATGAACAGGGCATGCAAGCATTTGTGTCAGACTAGTTTATTCAATTTCCCAGTCAATGTAGGGCCACGTGACCCGTCGTGCCAGTAGCTGTAAACCAAAGAGCTAACGAGTGATCTTCCCGCTTTCTCATCCGTACAGGAGACGCCGAGCATAAGCCATACATCTGTGGGGATGCCGATTCTGCCTCCACGGTTTTGGATGGGACTGAAGACTACCTCATTCTGGCCTGCGATGGCTTCTACGACACCGTGAACCCCGACGAGGCAGTCAAAGTTGTGTCCGACCACTTGAAGGAGAATAACGGAGACAGCAGCATGGTGGCCCATAAATTAGTGGCATCCGCTCGTGATGCTGGGTCAAGCGATAACATCACTGTCATCGTGGTGTTCCTGAGGGACATAGCCACGGCGGGGAATGTTAGTGAGGGGTCAGAGTGGACAGAGAACTCCTTTCAAGGAGGGCAAGAAGATGGTGGTGGGGATGATAAGGAGAATCACGGAGAGTGCAAACGCCCTTGGCCTCAGCACCAGTGCTCAGCCCCTGCCGATCTAGGTTATGATGGGCGCGTGGATTCCTTCACTGATAGAACAAGCCTGAGTCCTGGGTCCCACGTCAACGTGCTGGAAGACCCGGGCTACCTAGATCTCACCCAGATAGAAAGGAGCAAACCTCCCGGGGCCCAGTTCTTGCCACCAGTTGAGATGCTTGGTCCTGGTGCACCAAAGAGAGCCGATCTTGTTCATGAGCTCATGACGGAGGGAATGTCAGTCCAGGCATCACGGCCTCAATGGAGGGGCACTGGAGAGCTTCCCGCTTCGTTTAATGTAGGCTCTGCAGGGCAGCCGAGACGCAGAACGGAGAGCTCGTCTCCTCCGGTCGGTTCTAGGTTGGAAAATGAACAGTTCAAGTCCCTGGGAAAGAGAGTTTCTAGGCTGTCTCACTTGCGGCACCATTACGCAAAGCAGCGGCACAGATTCAGGTCGAACGCCAAGTTCTCTTCATGCCTCTCGGCTCGGGAGCTTTCCCACCGAACGGGCACTAGCCTGTGCGCACTGATTCGAAGCGGGAGGAGGAATAGGATGCTCAGAAGCTTTCTGCCATGGAGGCAAAATAGTTGGAAAGGATCCAGTGAGAACCTGATGAAGCTCAGAAAGAGTAATGAGATCCCATCCTCAGATCACCCCTGGAACTATAAAATATAATACTTCTCTCTTCCTGTCCAGTAGGCTAGCTAGCTCTCCCCCAGAGAAACAGCATTATCAGAGTAGAACAAGGTAGACATTCCCGAACATGCGTGCTTCATCACGAACCCACGGACGGCTCCCTCCCTACATGTACATAGGTCTCAAGGAAACCCCAAAGTGCAGTGTTTTCAACCGAAAAGCAAGTGTTGGCAATCTCATTACCAAAATGCGACAACAGCCCCGCCTCCTCCCCGTGATGTGTTTCCACCCCAACCTCCCTAGTGGAAGCGCGAGGCAGCTTATGTCAGGACAGTGTTGAAATCCCAGCGCAGGTGAATTCTAGTCTGATGTGCCTAACTTAGTTATGGAAAACAATGCAGAATTTAACCTCGTCAGGAAATTACCTCCACTCCCCACCCCCCCACCCCCACCCCCTAAATCCCAGGCATAGTAAGGAACCTCCCATCCTAGCCCCCTTTGGGAGAAGGCAAAAAAAGCCATACAGGTTAACACACTGCTGACAAGGACATGTTGGAAATGAGTGACAGCAGCCAGAATCTCAGACTTGGGGCACAATACCGTTAGAGTCTGAGATTTTTTCCGCCAGTATCATAAAAGATGAATTAGGAAAAGTGTTTTTAATTAAAACAAACTTTACCTGGGGCTATTTGGATTGAAGCTTCATAAATGGCTTTTGTGCTTTGGGCAGAATCTGTATTATTTGTCGTTGTAGGGATTTCTGCCGGCTGGTTTGAATCTATGATGCTAACAAGACTTTCAGTGTACCTTCTTCATCTCAGGAAAAACCAAAGTGGCTTACTGGAGATGATGTCAGGTACAGATGTGCTAGAATCAAACTGCCACCTATAAAGAAAACCAAATCGTATTTTTTAAATTTTATTTTAGGCATCACTGCCCTCTGGTGGTGGGAGGAGGCTCAGTCTTTGCTCCTGTGAGCTGGAATTGAACCTCCATCCCAGTGGGCCGCAGTCCTGCGCACAACCACTACACCACCAGAGCTTAGCCCCCAAAGTGTATTTTTATGGGTTTTGCCCCACCCCTCTACCCTCCTTTTGGGTTTGCAGACAACAAAGGCCTTACTACTAGGAAATTAACAATGGCCAGAGAATCTTGGCTTCGCTAAAATTACTTCCCCCAAAGGTGTGAAGCGATAGGTTTCTGGAAGCTGCCAGTGCTGGCTGGCGTGAGGCCTAAGCCCAAGGAGAAGGCTGGTCACAGGGATGGAGCTGGGGTGTGGCGACTGGGCAGCCCAGTGCAGAGAGGACCTGTCTTCTGATTGATTGCTGCATTTACTTAGATTTGAGACTTTTTAAAATGACAGTTTCCTGTAATTCCAAGCCCAGAGCGTATCTTCAACTCCTTCAGATAGTAAAACAAACTAATCTGTACAATGAAGCAGCCTCTGACGCTGAGAACCAGAAATGTCCCCAAATGGCCTGTTCACTTCTCATCTGGGCCAGCCAAGCCAGTGGAGAGGCGCAGCCCTCTGTAGTGACCGCAGCCGCTCAGGCTTTTAAGAGGCACGAACTGCTCCCACTGAAAAAGCGCCCCTGCTTCATCGTGCTCTGACATCCTTCTGCAACTCCCTCCTGTCCCCGAGCCCATTCTGGAGAGCTCAAACGCCTCGTGTGGGGGTCAGGGTACCCGCATGAGGGGCCCTGGTGGCGCAGCAGTCACCTGTGGGGCTGCGAACGGCAGGGCCTGGAGTTCAAAAGCACCGGCTGCTCCTCGGGGGGAAGATGGGGCTTTTCTACTCCGACACGGGGGATAGTCCAGGAAGCTCTCCTCTCAGGGTCACAGCGAGTCCGCGTAAACTCA
The DNA here is from genome assembly GCA_004026705.1 of Nesogale talazaci. Classification (NCBI taxonomy): domain Eukaryota; kingdom Metazoa; phylum Chordata; class Mammalia; order Afrosoricida; family Tenrecidae; genus Nesogale; species Nesogale talazaci. Next base: position 34,285 of record PVJH01009942.1, read on the forward strand.
ACCGCAAGGAGTTTGGTTTTGATGCCTATAGGAAGCAAATACACTTAAAAATAAAAACAAAACAAAAAAACCAGCTTGAGATTCATGAGAATCAGGTTAATCTACAGACTTTATTTTTTAAATTTGGATGTAAAGTAGAGATTTTCAGTATTTTTTTCTCTTGACTTCGAAGCCATTTCTTCTTTCCTCACGTCTTGTGGCATGCTGAAGAGCGGAGGAAGGCAGGTCCCGGGACAGAGCTCGCGTGTCCTCCTCCCTGAGGTGTCCTCTGTCCCCAGCCCTCGCGCACCCCCGGCTCCCTGCAGCCCACGTCTCGTTCACACCCAGCAGGCGCAGGGGCAGCTTCCAGCCGCTCACCTACGAAACAAGAACACAGAGGCAATACGACGTCGGTGCACGGTCTAGCCCAGAGCTCCCGGCTGAGGAAGAAGAAAAGCCTTCATTTTCTGTAGGAGGGCGCTCGGTGATGTTTCTGATCAGAACAAACAGGGTCAAAGCAGAGTAAGGTCGAGCGACGGGCTTCTCCAAGGGGGAAAACGGGGGGGAGGAATCTGGGATGGGCACAGATCACAGTGTGGCTTTTGTAGTTCCAGCGACTTGGGCAGTATTGGCTCCATTTCCCATCCATTAGCCCTCTAGAAAATAAAGTAGTTCCCATGTGGTCGGGTTAGAAACCAATATTGTAAAAAATAGCAATTATTCATTTGTTCACAACATGCATATTTATAGAGTAGTTAGGTACCATTTGTAAGGTTAAGTCCTTTAAAATTCTACAATACATATTGAAGTAGTGGTTATTGGTCTGCTGACACAGCTGCTCAGTTCTATAGACTCGAGAAGCAGCAGTGCTTTGTGGAATGCAGTGCTCTCTTCGGGCCACCGGTGAGACGAGGCATTCGTTTCCTTCAGTTCACACTCCTGTGCCCTATTTGCTGCTTGCTGACGTAAGCAATAAGCCCCTCTAATGGTATCTCCACATTTCTGTAATTTGTACTTAATGATGGTGTATCTGGTGACTGTAAACTATTAGACAGATGTAAAAGTACCTATATAATATATATTAACTGTTAATGCTGAGGTATAGTCTGTGCACTACGTGTCTGTACTTCTATTCATTCTGTAATTGATAGTGATGGTGGAAGTCCTACACTCAGTCCTTCAAGAGCTGCCAGTGGCCCTTTTTCAGTCTCACACGGCCTGCATCCATGTCTGCCTGCCAAACCAATCTCCTTACAATAGTTAATAGTGGTCAGACCGACGTCGACAAGGGTGTGCAGGACTGGTCAGGGAAGCCACATTCCGGACTCCTTGTGCATTCACTGTGAGTTTCAAAGGGAGTCAGTCCCCGGTTCCGGGGTGTGGACTTTCGAGGGAACCCTGAGGTGAGGCAATCTTGCAGCACCAAATGCTGGGTTTTCATTCCCCGTTGAGGTTCGTGCTACAGACGATGGGCAGGAGACACCCGAGTGTATATATCTTTTCTTTACCTAGAAGTGCCATCTATTATCCTGGAATCAGTCGGACAAAAGTGACTGTTGCAAGTAATTCATTAAAGTGAGGATCTTTGAAAGTCACACCTTTTCCAAGGATAATGTCAACCACCTCAACGTCACCACTGAGTCCAATTCTGACCACATTTATAGTGGTATAGTGTCAACACTGCATTTTCACGATAGCAACACTTCACAGCTGGAACTGCCAGCGAGAGTGCAACCAGGGCGGGCAGAGGAAAATGAGGGGCTGGTTCCCTGAGAAAGGACCTGGCTGTGGCCCACGAGCTCCTTCCCCATCACCGGCCAGCCCACTGCTGCCTGAGGCTCCGAGAGAAAGGGACCCCAGGGATTTTTGGTTTTTAAAGCGAGTTTGGCCCTGCTGGGACCCTACAGCTTTGCTCACACATATTTTGGGGCAATTTTTCTTCAAACCGTATGTTTGTCACACAAGTCATCCCTCCTCACTGCCCTCCCCTGCGGCTTGTGATCCATGTGATGCTAGGAAAGAAAGTCCACTCTGGTTCTGACCCGTGAAAGGCAAAGACGATCTCTTCCAAGCGAAGTAAGCAAGTACTGCTCGTGTGCTAACTGGCAGGCGAACGGGAACTGTGCTGAAAAAGGACACGGGCGCCTGGCCCTTCCTCTGGCAGCGGTCGATCGTCTAAGACTGTTCACGGCACTAGCTACAGAACACGAAAACAGGACCGGGAGCTCCAGACGGACACGGCGGTTTTTCCTAAGAACTCTCCCGGCGTTAAATGTGGCAGTGTCCCTCACCCACAGCGGAGGCCCTGGCCATGCTGACCCCTCGGTGCTCTTTGGCGAGAGGCAGTTTTCGTTCGCTTTATGACCGTTCTCTGCAACGAATTCCCTATGGAGTGCAGCGAACGAAGTAGGTAACATCGTACCAAGGGAATCCATCAATTTACACACCCACTTTACAGCTCACTCTGAGTTACGTTGTTACCATGAGTGGTCTTTCATATCTTATTTATTCAAACTGTTCATTCAGGTAAAGAGTATGTTGAAATTTTGCCAATATCTTAATAAAACCCAGCAACTTAAAACCACTAGTAACTTGTCTTTTTATTCAGAGGAAAGTCATGTATAGTTCGGACACCAGGACAGAGTCCCTCAGAACAGAAAATAAGACCCTGAAGAGGCAGTTTTCTTCAATTTTTGAGCCAGAGCATTAAAGAGAAGGACAGTTAGGTGCTGCTGTCACTGTTTTCCCCAGAAGATCTGGAGGTGGACTTCACGTGACACATTTCCCCCCACAAGTTTCAGAAGCAAGGAGCAGGGAACAGGGAGTTAATATTCCCAAACAGAGGAGAAAATGAAACCTACCCACGGCTTAGGGACAGCAGCCCCTCAACTCGGTCAACCGCGTGATGCCAGAAAGCTCTGGGTGCAGCCAGCGGCGTTCCCCCTTTCACAGAGCAGGACCCACGCTGGGGAGCCATGGGGGGTGGGGAGTCTGACAGGAAACAGCAAGACAACTGCATCTATGGAGAAAGTTGCTAGAAGCCAGTGGGATGAAATGTGAAAACAGACCTGCACAGCCTGCACTCTCGTCCCCACCCCCACCCAGGGTCCTTCAGCTTCAGCCTATTCATTCAGCATTTCCCATGAACTCTAAGCCACAAGAATTGAGGCAAAAAGTTTTGTTAAGTATGATATACCTAAAGAGGTTTATGAAAGCAAAGGAGTATTTTTAAGGAAGTGCTATTTAAATATTTAGAAAGCAAAGCAACACCTGGAACGCAGTATAATTTACTTAGTATACAAGGAACATTTTTTGCTCTAGGCAGCAACACACAAGGTTACGTGAACCCTTGAGACAAAATTGTAAGAAATTCAATGAAACGTTATCAAAATTAAAAACTTGTAAAGCAAAGGATTTATCAGAGTGAAAAGACCCCACATACAATGGGGCCTAAATATTTATAAATCTTACTTGATATCTTGAATGTATAAAAAACTCTTGGAACTTAACTAACAGTTCAAACAAGTACAAAGCAAAATGAAACAACAGATTAAAAAAAATAAAAATGAGTAGACATTTTACCAGAGAAGATACATAAAAGTGAGAATAAGATGCTCAATATTGTATCATTAGGGGACACACAAAACCACAATGGAATATTGAGGGGGCTCAAAGTTTGTGGGAAAAAGGAACTGCGTAACAGAACATGGAAATTTCCCACAGACGTCTTGAAGTTCCTTGTCCTGTGGGTACCTCTGTTTGAACCCAGTAGTGGAGTTGAACCACTGCTGGCGAGGAGAAGTTGCAGTCTCTCACCTTGCGGCGAGGCGCAGACTGGGTGCGGCGAGCTGTTTCTCCAAAGACTAACCATGTGGCTCAGGCAAGCCGAGCCTTGATTGGAAAGCACAGACTTAGACGGATACTTGTACACCCGTCCTCATCGCAGCATTATTCACTACAGACAAAAGGCGGAAACAGCCAAACTGACAATCACAGCTAAGATGTGGTACATCCACCAGATGGAATGGTGTCGTGATGCAGCTCTGACAAGGCTAAGCCTGGAAAACACACAGCAAGGGACAACTGTGGCGTGAGTCCGCTTTAGGACGAAGGGAGATGCAGCAAGTTAAAAGTTTAAACAGTATTTTGAGAGGAAACGAGGTTTTCGTTTGATGTGGTAAAAAAGTTTGGAAAGGGAGAGCAGTGACAAAAGCACATGTAAGTAAAATTAATGTCAATAAATTGAACATGTAAAATTGAGCTGACAAATATTTTGTGAACACACACACACACACACACACACACACACACACCTAGGGCTGTAAGTTTATCAGCATGTTCTCCTAATTTAACTCATTTCCAAGATTTCCTATCAGAGCACAAGGTAGAGATTTACATATTCTGCTTCTAGATGCACAGAAAAATCTGCCAGTTTTCCATAATGATTTCTACACTGCACGTAGATATTAAATTTGTACTTTTCTGTAGATTGAATACCCTTGCACACAAATGATTTTTTATTTCATAATCACTAACAAAGCACATTCCATCAAAGCATATTTTAATAACTGCTAGGATAAACCTGTAATTGTGATTTTTTTAACTACGTGATATTAAGAATTATGTTTTCTAAGTTCAATAGTCATTTTGTCCAGTTATAAAATTTCTCCATGGAGTATCAAGTTAAAATTGTTAATTAAAAAAAAAACTTCCGGCTGAGCCTCGGTGGCGTAGTGGTTGTGCGTGGGACTGCGGCCCACTGGGACGGAGGTTCAATTCCAGCAGTGGGGCTGGGCCTCCTACTCCCACCGCCGGAGAGCAGTGATGCCCCAAAAACCAAAAAACAAAACAACAAAAAAAACTTCCAATAGTAAGAAAGCAAACTCAATTTAAAAATTAAGCAAAAAAAAATTAAACATAAGACTTGGGACATTTAGCTAAGAAGATATTCACATGACTAGCAAGTAGGTGGGAAATGTTCAATATCTGCCCTTGGGGAAATACAAATTAATAATCCGTTATCACCATACACCTAATTAAATAACTAAAATTAAATATGTAAATAAATCAATGACAGGACCAAGTGTGGATGAAGACACAGACATTACTGACAGAAATGCTAAAGGCACTATCCCTTCTGGGAAAGGCTGGCAGCTTTTCTTGAAGTTTGTACATATCATGCTCCTATAAAATTAAACCTTCCAGCGTTACCACCCTGAGCTATATAATGCTCTACAGAATGAAAGTTGGGGACACATTAAACCAGTCAGCGTATAAGGTTCTTAATAGCCGCCTTGGGAACCAATTCCATGCCCCTCGGGCAGTGAAGAGCAATTGGTGTACACTCACACACGGATGGCGCTCTGCGCTGGAGGCCAGAGGAGGAACTGATTGGTACCAGGATGGGTGGGTGGACCTCCCACTGCGTCTCCCTAACCCTCTGAGAAGGGGGCATGACAAGGAAGGCGAGCAGAGCGATGGTTGCTGGAGGTTAAGGAGCGGGGCAGGTGGTGGGTGACGAGTGTTCTCTGGTCCGATGGTCACACACTCACGACTACAAGCATCTGACAAAGCCCACAGGACGGCATGCCGCAGAGCGCATTGTAAAGTATGTAAATTAAAGAATCAACCAGGAGGTGTGGGGGAGGACAGAATGCAGTCTAACAGCTGAACCCCACTGTACTGTAGATGAGTCACACAATCCTGCAGACGGGAATGCAAACCAAGGAACTACTGTACCTCCTACCCCAAGGACCTCAGAAACTTGGAAAAAGTGTTCTGACATGACACTGACATACTAAAAACGCAAAAACATAAAAACATGTACAACACTGCATTGCAGGTGGCAGGTTGGCTCTCCCGGGGTAGAGAGATGTGCATGCGCCTTCCCCACACCAGCTGAGAGGGACCAGGACAGGGAGGCCTCAGTCAGGCACAGTCACACTCCTACTCGTCTGCTTCTCTCAAGACCTTCACACAATCAGGAGACATGGCTCAGTCCTCAGAGAAGTGGTAAATTCTGGGGGGAAAAAAGGACATGCCTGGAGCATTCTGTGGCACCAGAAAGAACAGAAAATACTTTAAATAAATAAAGCTCGGAGTACAGAGGGCACGTTGAACGTAGACAAGAGCCAACCTGAGAAAGTTTCCTGAGGCCAGAACTGGAATAAGCTGTTACAAAATAAACAGTAGTAGGACTGGATCCTTACATCAAAGAAAAAATGTCCACGGGCCCACAGACATAAATAGTTGAATTTTAAAAATGTATATGGAGAAGGGTCCTCTTTGGGATATCCAGAATTCTAATGGCTACATGTAGAGAGAATGAAGAGAGGAGAAAATCCTCATTAGAGCAAAGGAAGAAAAACAGAAGGACAGTCAATGGTGGAAAGGCAAGTTAGTGAGTGAGAATGTTTCTATCGGTCCCCAAATGCTGAGTAAATCCACAGGGAAAACAGGACATGTAGACCAGACGATCCAGTGGTTACCACCGTAGCCACATATTAAAGGTTAGTTACCATTGCCAGGAATCAATATTGAAAACGATGCCTGGCACCAACACTCTGAAAAGGGTGTGCCCTCCCATACGTCCAAGACCCTGGGCATCCACGGAGAGACGGCCTCTTAAGAAAAGGCTGGGACTCACCAACACTGCCAAGGTTAGGAAAGATTGAGGGATAAAACAAATTGGAGAATACAATGAAAACTTGACAAGAAAATGAAAGATGGGAGCCTGGATGGGGCCCTGGCACACACAGACGTGTGGAATTATTAGTAAAATCAGAACAAGTTCTGTCATTCAGTAGTACAAATGTGTTTCCAAAGCTAGTCGGAAGAAAATCCCCTTATTTTTTCATTCCAGTTTCCATGAACTGACTGCTTCAAGCCCCCTTGAATCGTAACCAAGGTTCATTTTAGTTTTGCTTACTGTTGTTACTTAAGATGTTAGCAAAAGGAGAAGCTGGGTGAAGGGTATATGGGAAATCTGTGAAGATTTTGCAAATCTTGTAAATCTAAAATTATCTCAAAATAAAGTTAAAAAATAGGACAACCTTTAGGTTTTTAATTATTAGGTACCAGAACATTGGGTTTGGTTCAAGTGTGATGAGCTGGAAAAAGCACAAGACTCATTTTATTTGAGTCTGTGGTGCTGGACCCTGAGCGCGCGCACGCACGCACGCACGCACACTCCCTCCCTCTCTCTGAACCGCAGGTTCCTCTGCCAAATGGGTTTTACTAACACAACTGATCCCCCATAAGGGTTACCTGAGACTTCGATGACACAGGTGAGCCGAGAGTGTCCACGAACAATAGTAAGTTCAGCAGCATGAATGAAAACATTGTGATTGTGTCTCTAGGCTTTCAGAGAAAACTCTAATAAAAAGAGAAACATTTTAGGAACATACTAAGGCAAAAATACCATGTTCAAAGGAAGGTAAAGGAAGAAAAACTAAAACAAACGATGTTCCTTTCAGCAAATGGGGATATGGAAGGACAAAGCAACAACAGCGGAGCCCCACACAGGGGACAGAAACGCACGCGAGTAGGGCCAGGAATGCACAGCAATCCAGCAGTCTGGGCCCACCACTTCCAAGACCCGCTGCCACCAAGGCAAGACTGACACACGCCGAGGGGCAGGCGCTAACTGCTCTGTGAACTCCCCAGGGGAGCCGCCCAGGCAGTGAGGGGGTTGCTCCCTCGGAGGGACATTTCGGAAAACCTGGGCAGCTGCTCTACCTTGTCTGATTGTGTCTGTGTGAGGATGTGACCGGCCCCATAGTAAGAAAAAAAAATGTGGGTGATGTCAGTTGTTGGCAGGAGGGTGGGGAGAAATCTCCTTTGTACCGAACGCCATGGAGAGCAGGGAGAGAAGAAAAACCAGGCGTCTTTTCCTGCACGTCTACCCTCCTTGCGCTTCTGCCAGAACGCAAGCACAGCCAACACGGAAGAACGGCCACTCGCGGGGTGTTCCCAGCGTCAGCGAGGCGCTGGATGCAGACGTGGCTGCTTGTGACGGCCAGGGGAGGAGAAACGCTGTTTTCTAAATACGCTACGACCCATGAACAGCAGGTCTTTCCTTTTGAAATCTTTTGTTGGTTTTTCCAGGTCTATTACAATTCTTGGATTAGTGGGATATAGAAATGACCTCTCGGGCTGAGCCCCGGTGGCGTAATGGTTGTGCGTAGGACTGCGGCCCACTGGGACGGAGGTTCAATTCCAGCAGTGGGGCTGGGCCTCCTACTCCCACCACCGGAGAGCAGTGATGCCCAAAAACAAAAACAAAAAAAAGAAATGACCTCTCACCTTCAGTATACTTTAAAAATGAAATACAACAAAAACTGGTGCTTTAACAAAGTTTTGTACAAAACTGTTTTCAAAAAATTAAAATGTACAAATTAAGCATTTTTCATTCCTTGATAAAAACCATGCTTTCTCAAGCCTAAAACGTCTGTTCTCCCCAAAAGGTGAGGCTCTAGTAAAATGAGTTTCAGAGCAGGAGCCAGCACACATTTCTCCCATGGCACCAGAGGGCAATGTTTCTAAGCTCAAGGCCAAGCAGTCTCTGGAACAGCTGCTCCATCCCCGCTAACACGGCCAGTCCCTGACTCATGGGGCTCATGGCTCATCCAGCCACTCCAAGTCGAATACCTTTTAACATTCAACAACAAAACAAACAAAACCCCTCACTATTATTCCCTGTTATTATCAGTATCTCTTAAAATCTTATCTTTGCCTTTTTAAGTCTTACCTTAAATATAAACTTAAATACGAGGGGTTTCCCCCCTAAAAAAAACTGCATCCACCTCCCCACTCCCCCCACCCAAGCTATGTATTTAAAGTTCTTTTACAAAGCCACCTTATCACCTTCAAAGTACTCTCCATTACATTCGATACATTTGTCAAATCTGCAATTCCATTCTAGGAAACACTTTTCAAACTCCTCTGCTTGGATGGCTGACAGCATCTCCCTCATTTTTTTTCTTCACCTCTCCTACTCATCACGTCACTCACTGTCCTTTCCTGTTCTTCATTCTCAGAAACAAAAAGCAGTCTCCTGGGGCAAGGTCAGGTGAGGAAGGTGCTCGGGATAAGAAAGACATGCTGCTGTCTGCCAAACACTGGCACGAGATGGCTGCAGTGTGAGCAGGGGTATTGTCAAGGAGGGAAAACCAGTCTCGTGAGCCACAATCGCAGGTCTTTTTTTTGTCGCACATTGTTATGCAATCTTTCCAGAACCGCTAAATAGAAAGCTTAATTAACAGTCTGACCTGGTAGAACAAACTCCAAATGCACTACAAGTTGATAATCTTGGCCTTTCAGTAAGTTAACGGATGTCCCAGACTGAGGTTTGTCATCAATTGACATTTCACCTTTTTTGAAATGACTTATCCCCAATCAACTTTTCACCTTTTTGGAAGCAAGGAAACTACCCTGACACTTGTGTTTCCCCCACAGTGCAGTCCTTGTAAGCTGTATGCAACATTACAATAGTTTCTGCAGCATTTGTCCCGAACAGGAAGCAAAAGTTCACAGCTGCAGGCCTTTCTCTTAAATGAGCTATCACATGAGGAGGAAGCAATGGAGAAAGCAACAGGACTAAAGGTTCTGGAGGGATCTGGGGGGAGTAGGTGGCAGGGGAAGAGAGCGATAAGCAGACACCACAATGTACAGGGGGAACAGCTAGGGATGAAAAGCCAACACGGAGGATGTAGATACTTGGGATGCTGAAGCATTATCAATTTAGCTGAGAGGAATCACTAAGAGGCAGAAGGAAGATGAGCATGAGGGCGGGGCGGGCGGACGGTAAGCAAACAGGAAAGCTCTAGGAAGCAACGCTATGGACGGAAGTCCAAGTGTGAAGAGTGCGCTGAGGCACGGGCTCATTTACGTACTTCCATATGGCGACACAGTGAGGAAGTGCATGGACTTTGGGCCTCTGCCCAAGTGCTCCCTCAAGGCAAGAACACTTGTTCTGACAATGTGGCATTCTGTGATCGTAACCCTCCCTGTACAATTGCTGACGACAAAATGGGTGCACAGGCAAGTCTGGTGAAGAAAGTTGATGGTGTCCAGCTATCAAAAGATACAGCGACTGAGATCTTAAAAGTCTTGCAGTAACAAGGCCACATGGAAGCAGAACACTAGGCTGGGTGACCAGCAGGTGTTGACAGAATCAGGTTAACAGGTACCATAAGACCCCAAGCAGAAAGCAACCATATTGCTGAGAACGAGGCAGGCCAGAGAAGAGACCCCAACTTACCTGTAGGCAATGGGCCATACCCCCACAGAAAGGTCACAAGGAAGGGATGAGTCAACCGGGGCGCAGTACAGCACCAATGAAACACACACATTCCTTTGGTTCCTTGAGGCTTCTTCACTCCCCACTATCATGACCCCAATCCTGCCTTTCACTGCGGGCTAGGCCGGAGCAGGTACAGATAAGAGCTCACGACACACAGAATTCAGGCAGAAAGACTCCTCTAGCACAGAAATGGGAGGAGCGATACCAGGAGGGTAGGGGGGAGGTGGGGTGAAGAAACTGCAGGGGAAAGGAGACAGTGGTCGGTGTAAGATGTGACAACAATAATTTATAACTTATCAAGGGGTCACAAGGGTCGGAGGGTAAAAAATAACAAATGATAAATAAAATGCATGTACACCGGTACAGATAAGAGCTCTTGACACCCAGAATCCAAGACAGATAAACCCCTCAGGAACACTGGTGGGAGTAGATACCAGGAGGGGAGGGGAAGGTGGGGGAGAAAGGGGAAACCAATGGCAGCAATCACTCCCCAGCACCCTGGGTGACGAGCAACAGAAACATGGGTGAAGGGAGACAGCAGGCGGTGTAAGACTATGAAAATAACGACGCATAATTCATCAAGGGTTCATGAGGGGGAGGGAAGAAAAAAAAAGAGGAGCTGATTCCAAGGTCTCGAGTTGAAAAAGTATGTTTTGAAAAGGATGATGGCGAAACAGGTACGAATATGGCAGCACAACTGATGGATGGTTATAGGAGCTGTAAGAGTCCCCAATAAAATGACTTTAAAAAAAAGATATAATTATCTCCAGGAGCAAGGCTGGGTGTCCTACTCCCACCACCAGAGGGCAGTGATGTCGCCCCTCAAAAAAAAACACTTAAAAAAATAATCAGTAACATTTCCATTCCATAGAAAGCAGTATGTGCTAAAAAGAACTGATCGGTGTCGTAGCGCATTCTTAAAAACACACACAACCCATTTAATATCTAGACATGTCGACATTACTGTTGGTAAGTATGGTAAATGCTGAGTATCTCCTTAAGAGGGCAACAATTAAAGTTTTTCAACCGTCTTTTAAATATGTTGCTAGGTATCATTGAGTCAGTTCGCCTCAGTGACCCCATAGACAACAGACAGAAACACTGCTTGGTCCAGGGCTGTCCTCAAAATCTTTCCTAAGTGTGTGACCACGGTGCCGATCGATCTCACTGTGAGTCTTCTTTTGTACTGTCTGTTTCCCCAGCACGATGTCCTCTCTAGGAATCAGTCCCTCCTCATAACATAGCCAAAGTATGTGAGGCTAAGTCTCGCCACGTTTACTACAGAGATTCTCAGGCTGTAGTTTTTCTCTTGCAGCTACTCACAATGCTCACAGCTAAACAGCCTCTGTCACAAACTGGCAATATGAAGAGAAAATACAAATTCCTGGTCCCACTTTCAATAAATTTCAGAGGCATAATGTTTTCCCAAGTTCCTTTTATTAACAAAAAGTGCAAACTGTTGTGAACAATAGGAAACCATAAATCACAGCATTTAGCAAGACAGCAGACATGAACAAATGAATAATTGTCATTAACTAAAATATAAGCATATGAGATGCCACTCCCATGTATATATACATATATATATATTCATGCTATTTCAACAGTCTCTTAGTCAACTTTCAGTGTAATTTTCCAACAATATAGCAGCTGAATCACAAACGCAGGGGCATAATGGTAAAGTTTGGCAATGATTTAGGGCTCGTCTTCAAGAAAACCTTACACACCAGATTGACTTTGATGCAAGTCACAGTATAGTACATATGAGTCTTTAAATGTATTTGACATATAAGCCAGTGTCTAATGATATGAAAATGGGAGAAAAGAACATCTTAAATACCGGTGGCACTAGAGGCGTCCTACACGAGGCACAAGAGATCAAATAGAGTTAAACGATCTTCCATATGTTCACACAACCACGGACAAAACAGATCCACATTAACTTATTCATGTAACACTACATTTGCAAAAGTCACACACTGGAGGCACGACGTGCCACTGAACAGCATGCCTGTGCTTGAAGAAGTGAGAGGAGAGAAATCCGGCAGCTTCAGTCTGTCAACCTTGCCCCATGGAGGAGATTCAGTTTAGTGTTACTTCACTTACTCACACCAAATATCTACAAGGCAGATTCTATTTGTAGTTTTTCTGTTCATGAAATCAGCAGGCACTAAAGAAGCTACAACTATTGATTCAAGCCCCAAGCATGAAGGTGGCCACGTAACTATGGATGAGCGTCCGGCAGAGACTGAGCAGCACCGGTGCTGAGCAGCTCCCTGGAGGCATGCGCTGTCTGGAGGGACATGCTCCGGCATGAGTCGCCTGTCTGCTGTAGTAGACAAACTGCCTTTTGTGAAAGTACTAATCTACAACATTAATTTCTAGGACTACACTGCTAATTCATTACATTACGAAGAACTCTTGCCATGCTGTTCATCTCTCCTCTTATGTTCTACTGTCTAGAGATTGCCTAATAGTTCCAGAAGGACTATTTTTGGTAGAATGATGAAAGCTAAGATTAAATCTTATGATTTGATTGATGAAAAACGTGAGCACCGACTACAGCGGATTTTATGGACAAGGTAGCTTAGAAGACATTTCTCTGGACTCAGCAATTACCTTCCACCGCTTTCATCGGGACTGAAGCTGAGATCCTCAGGGCCTATTTGCTCACCATCAGGGAAACTGGAACATGTGTCTAGGATAAAAAGCAAAGGGTTAAAACCTATGCACATCAAGTGGACTGTGACTCACAGTGGCTCTAGAGGACAGCCCAGAACTGCTAGACCACGGCAACAGACTGCCACACCCTTCTCCTGGGAGGGCTGATGGGCTCAAACCATGGATTTCTTGATTGACAGCCAAGCACTTAAGCACTATGCCAAAATATCACTAAAAAACAGTATTTTTAAAAGAGTGTTATTTTTTCTCCCAAGTTCTTAAGTAATATTATATAGCATTATTTCAGTGATAAAGATGTGCCAGGGTATGGGCAAAGCTTTATCTTCAGAAGATTTTTTTTTGGGGGGGGGGGCATCACTGCCTCTGGTGGTTTTGGGCGCTACCCAGTGCTGCTCCTAAGAGCTGCCACTGGATTTGAACCGCCAAGCCCACGGGCCGCAGTCCCGCACTCAACCACTTACGCCACCAGGGCTCAGGCCCACAGACATTTCGACTAAAGAGCAAACCTAGGTACTGTAAGCACTGCAGGACACCTGTGGCCTTGGTTCATCTCCTTGTGCAAACCGTTCTTGGGTTACAGACTGAACAAAAATAAGATTCTGACCACCTTGTTCTATGTGTCTAACTATGGTCAACGTCATCCACCACTAAGTTCCAATAACTTACCATACACCTTACCAAGAATATGTAGTCTCACAAACGACAATAATCAAAGACAAGAAAACGTGACGGAGAAAGAAGAGGGCATGGTCTATTAGTCTGTGTGCTGTGCCATGTGGTTCACCTTCATCTGGAGGCTGTGCCATGAAAGACTCGTTGAATCCACCCATGCAGCTGTGTTCTTCCTGCTCCTCATTCTCAGTGTCGCATTCAATGTCACTGTCGCTACTCATTCCTGGCAGCAGAGAAAGGAAGAACATGTTTTTGAGAAGAAATTACTGTAAGGGAAAGGGGAAGAAAAAGGCAATCTTATAAAAGCTCAATGAACAAGATTTACACTAAAGAAGAGGGGTGGCTACACAAACACAAATCTCTAGTTCACTGACATCTGTTCTTGTAAATAAAGTTTACCGGAAGACAGCCATCCATTTCTGCATTGTCTAGGGCAGAAATGAGTAATTGGGACAGAGCCTATACAGTCCACAAAGTCTGAAATATTTACTGACTTTATAGAAAACAGTCTGCTTGGACTGAGTCCCAGTGGTGTGGTGGTTGTGTGCGGGACTGCGGCCCACAGGGCTGGCAGTTCAAATCCAGTAGCAGCTCTCCAGGAGCAAGGCTGGGCCTCCCACTCCCACCAGGGGACAGTGATGCGCCCCCCCACCCCGCCCCCAAAGAAAACAGTCTGATTTGCTGATGGTGGTGTGAAATGTCACTGAGTTAGCATGAATCGAGGCCATCACTCTGACTTCTGACAACTCATCTCACTGAGGGAAGATTCCTCTCACTTTTGCCGACCATATTCTGAAGTCAGAATAAATATGGCCTCTGACGAAAGGGAAACAAAACTCTACATCCGAATGCAAAGTCACCGGGGAAACCCTGCACATTAAAAATCAAACAACAAGGGCTGAGCCCCGGTGGCGTCGTGGTTGTGCGCGGGACTGCGGCCCACTGGGACGGAGGTTCAATTCCAGCAGTGGGGCTGGGCCTCCTACTCCCACCACCGGAGAGCAGTGATGCCCCCCAAAAAAAGAAAAATCAAACAACAAAAGGGGGGGAGGGGAAAGGGGAGTTTTTTTTTTTTTTTCAAAAGAGGAGCTTGTACCAAGGGCTCAAGTGGAAAATGTTTAGAAAAGTATGTGGCAACATGTGTGTAAATGTGCTTGATACAAAAGATGTATTGAATGTTGTAGTAGCTGTACGAGCCCCCAATAAAATTATTTTAAAAAAAATCAAACAACAAATAATCCACAAGTCAGAAAGGAATTGACAGAGAAATTTGAAAATATTATGTAATACAAATTAAGAGAATTTGAAAGATGCAACTCTAATAATGATTCAAGAGCATTTAAAGCATGAAAATGCTTGCAACAGAAAAAGCCTCAAATCAATGACATAAGCTTTCACCTTAAGAAACTAGAAAAGGCTGAGCCCCGGTGGCGTGGTGGTTGTGTGCGGGACTGTGGCCCACTGGGATGGAGGTTCAATACCAGCAACAGCTCCACAAGAGCAAAGGCTGGGCCTCCTACTCCCACCACCAGAGGGCAGTGATGCCCCCCCCCCCAAAAAAAAAGAAACTAGAAAAAGTAAATTAAACATAAACAATTAAACAGGTTTTAAAAAAAAAAAACCAAAGCAATTAAAAAGGTAATTAATGAGCAAAAAACAATGAAATTAGCAGAAAAACAATGGGGGGTGGGTGTGAGAGAATCAACAAAAGCAATGGTTTCAGTTCATACAGCTTTTCTCTGTTTCTTTAAGGCGTCTTTACTGCTTTCTCCCCTCCTCACTATCATGACCCTAATTCTACCTTACAAACATGGCTAGACCAGAGTATGTACATGGGTGCAGATAAGAGCTGGAAACACAGGGAGGGAATATAGGGCAGATAAACCTCTCAGGACCAATATTGAGTAGCAGTACCAGGAAGGGCGGGCGGGGGGGAGGAGAAGGGAGGGCCAACCAGCCACAATGACCTATAACTATAACTCCCTCCTGGGGGGATTGCACATCGGAGCAGTGCCAGAGGCACTGAAAAAATAATAATTTGTAAAGTATCATGGGTTCAAGAGGGGGGCAGGGAGGGAAAGGGGGAGGAGAGGAAAATGAGAAGCTGATACCAAGGGCTCAAGAAGAAAGAGAATGCTTTGAAAACGATGACAACACATGAACAAATGTACTTGGGACAATGGATGGATGTATATATGGGCTGTGATAAGAGTTGTACAGCCCCTAATAAAATGAAAAGCAAAAAACAAACAAAAAATGGTTTCAGGCTGAGCCCCGGTGGCGTAGTGGTTGTGCGCGGGACTGCGGCCCACTGGGACGGAGGTTCAATTCCAGCAGTGGGGCTGGGCCTCCTCCTCCCACCACCGGAGAGCGGGGATGCCTAAAAACAAAAACAAAACAAAAAAAAAATGGTTTCAGTTAAAAAAAAAGGGGAGGTGAGAAATCCACATGGATGAAGCCTCTGGCCCTAAGCAGGCACGTGAACCATGCACAGGCGTGCTGTCATGCAGAGGGTATGCTCTCGCTGCCGTCCAGTCAACCCTGACTCAGGGGAGGGCCCTGGGAGTAAAACAAGGTAGACCTGCACAGGGGTTTCCCCAGAGGGTAGCTGGGCCCCCGAGTAGAAAACCCATCTTTCTCCTGCAGAGTGCACTGGAAAGCAGATGACTGCAAATGCAGCCGGGCACAACTGAACACCGTAACATTTGATCCGCCTTTTGACCTTTTTAATATTTTCTGCCTTTTCTCCTACTGAGGATTTTGTTTTACTTTTATTGTTATTAGCTTTTTTTTGGGGGGGGGGAGGGGCTATCACTGCCCTCTGGTAGTTGTGGGAGCTACCCAGCCTTTCTCCTGGAGAGCTGCTGTTGGATTTAAACTGCCAAACCAATGGGCCACAGTCCCGCACTCAACCACTACGCCACTAGGGCTCAGCCTGTTATTAGCTTTTTAAAAAATGTTTTTCTGTATATGCAATCCAGAACAGGTAAACCTCTAGAGATGGCAACTGGATTAATGGTTTCTTGGGGAGGTTTGGGGGAAGTGGGGAGCTAATAACAATGAATACCAGAAAGAAAATATCCTGCAACAGATTAAGATGATGACTGTACAGCTCTTAGTATGAATGAACTATTGAATTATATGATATGTGTACTACATGCCAGTAAAACTGCTGAAAAACAATATGGATAAAATAGACAGATTCTTTAGTGGTTACTACCAACTTCCAAATAAATTCTATGACCTGAAAAGGCACTATTAAAAATATAACTTAAAATGTAAAAGTAGGCTCTATTTAAAACAATAGCCTCTGCAGGTGTAAAACAAAAAGCTCAGAGTGGTAGTTCTCTAAAAGGCTGTTCTGAGGAGCCCTGCTGGCACTGTTGGGCACGCGTGCACTGCCAACAGCAAAGGGCCTGCTGCCCTCAGGGGCCGTCAAGTTGGCGCCAAACCCACGGCAACCGCAGAACAAGACGCTGCTCGGTCCTGGGCCATCCCAAGATGGTTGTGTGTGAGCCCACGGTTGTGGCTACTTTTGTCAATCCAGCCAAGGTAGTCTTCCTCTTCTTCAAGGACCCTCTACTGCAGCAGTTCTCAAAATGGGGGTAGAACGACCCCTTGACAGGGGTCACCCAATTCAGAACAGTATCAAAATTACAGGTATGAAGTAGCAATGAAAATAAGATTATGGTTGGGGGGTGACCACAACCTGAGGAGCTGTATTACAGGGTCGCGGCACACTAGGAAGGCTGAGGGCCACTGCTCTACATGACCAAGCATGATGTCCTTTTCTAGGGACCAAGCCCTCCTAATAACGTGCCCAAAACACGCAAGATCAAGTATTGCCATTCTAGTTGTACTTCTTCCAAGAAAAGTCTTGTTTACTTTTCTAATAATTTCTGTATTCTCTGCTAACACCAAGGTCCAAATGCATGCAGGCTGCAGTCTTCCTTGCTCGAGGAGGCCTGGTGCTGCCGGAGCTCTAGGAGGGGGGTGAGCTGCCAACTGCCAGGCTGGTGGTTCAAACTCACAAGCTGCTCCTTAGAATAAAGACAGAGCTGACTTCATGAGGACCTCCCTGTTAACTTTTGAAAAGTTCTGCCACCATCAGTGAGGGATACTTAGAAAGAGAAGGGCTTTTCGGGACATGTTAATTATCTTAAAGAATATCTGTACAATTAATACAAAATCTATGGGAAGAAAAACACCGAACACTGGTGCCACCAGAGAAGATTTTTGAGAGTGGTAGTACTCTGACAAAAATGAACAGTTTATTTTTAACGACTCCAGATTTTGTTCATTTGCCAGTAACAAAAAGGGCAATTTCTGCATTCCAGCTGCACTGCTGCAGGTGGTTCCTTGATTCCCCCCACTCCATCATCTGCATACACACGATCCAATTTTTATATTGTTTTTATAATTCCTGACAACTTGTCTTTATCAAGCTTTCCCCAAACATTCAATCTAATTTTTTGTAAGAAATTAGCCTTTTTATATTCATTTTACTGGCTTGTGTGGCGTTTCATGAAGCACACAGATTGAAAAATAGCACTCGGCAGCATGCTCCACGGAGAGGGACTGGTCCGTAAGCAGGCCCCACACACTGGGCTCCCCGAGGGACTGGAAGGGAGCTCTGGGCACTTTCGGAGGGCAGAAGAGCCTGGACTTCAGCCATCAAATCTTAAGTGGACTTGTTAATAGTGGTGATACCGGGAAGGTGGAGGGATGGTGGAGTAGAAAAGGGGAACTAATTTCAGGGATCATATAGCCTCCTCTCTGGGGTACAGACAACAGGGAGGTGAGTGGAGGGACACATTGGATAGTGTACGATATGAAAAAGTAATAACAACTTGTAAATTCTTAAGGGCTCATAGGGGAGGGGGGGAGGAAGGGGGATATGGGGAGCTGGTACTTGGAGCCTAAGTGGAAGGAGGATGTTTTGAGAGTGATGATGACAAGTGTGCAAATGTAGTCTGCATACAACTGACGTATGTATGGATCGTGATGGGAGTTGTATGAGCCCCCAATAAAATGATTTATTAAAAAAAAAAAAAAAAAGAGGAGGGGGAAAGAGGAGCTTATACCCAGGGCTCAAGTAGAAAGTATTTGGAAATGAAGATGGCAATTTGTGTACAAATATGCATGATATAAATGATGTATTGAATGCTATAAGAGCTGTACGAGCCCCCAGTAAAATCACTGAAAAAGAATCTTTGTTCTAAGTTCATTCAGGAGACAATTCTCCTACGTACACACACCACATCCCCACCCCCACCAAATAAAGAGAATGACAATTATTGTTAGTTGCCACCCTTCAATGTGCAGCCACATCAATGAGTCTGGTTGACAAGCTGCCTCTTTCGTACTGAGCCTCTACTTTACTAACCGTGATGTCCTTCTCCAGCTGGTCACGTGTCCAGGGTACATGAGATGAGGACATCCAAAGAGCATTCTGGCTATACATCTGTCCACACAGATTTGGTTGTTCTCCTGGAGCCCGGGGGCTCAGTGGGTTAGGCACTGGGATGCCAACCACAAGGGCAGCAATTCAAAACCATCAGCCACTCTACGGGAGGACGATGAGGCTTTAGTCCCACAGAAGCAGTCCCTCTCCATCGTGCAGGGCCCCTTGTGAGTGGGAACCGACCCAATGGCAGTGAGTTGAGTTCAGGAATCCAGAGTGCTTTTGCAAACATATGAACTTGAAAATATCACGGTTTGAGTCAGACACACCTTCGTCCTCTAAATAACTTTTAATTTTTTTGCTCTGACAAATTTATCCTCACAATTTGTGAAGCTAGACATCCAAATTTAGGGTGCCAGACCTAGGGAAAGCCTTTCTCTTTGGCAGCTCTGGATGAAGGGCCTGTACCTTAACTATACCAGTGCACAGGCATTCCTTGGGCATTTGTCTGGGCAACACAACCACTACGCACACAACCACTACACCACCGGGGCTCAGCCCTTTTTCACACTTTAAAGAGGGCTTTTGCAGAAGAGTGTTGGCCAGTGCAATATGTTGTTTGATTTCTTGGCAGTTGTTTGTGGTTATGGAGTCAAGAAAAATAAAATTCTTGACAACTTCAAACTTTTCTCCATTTTTCATGATTCTGCTGATTGGTTCTGGTGTGGACAATCTTTGCTTTCTTTTACACAGAGTTGGTAAAACTCTTTAGTTTGGAATTAGTGCCCAGTGGTTGGTGCACATTAACTGGTCCTCTTTGTACGAGTGTAGATGCAACTTTTAACTGATAATTACCTTTATGCAAATAAAATAATCAAGGAGACATGCCTACTGTGACTTGAGTTTAATGTCAAAACTCAGAGTTGATGGCTTACCCTGTGCATAAATCTCTTGTTTAATATAAAAAAGTAAATTTTCCAAAGGTTTTATCAACTTGCTATTGGTGCTACTGGGTAACTGCCAGGTGAGCGGTTCAAGCTCACCGACTGCTGGGTCGGAGACTGATGAGACTCGACGAGCTGCTCCCATAAAGAATTAAGATCTTGAAAACCCTATACTCAATTGTTAGAAGTCAGAATCTACTTGGTAGTAGTAGGTTTTGAGTTTAAAGGTGGATATATGAGTACTTCTGAAATATTATCATTCATCTTCAGCAATTAAAAGCATGCTCAAAAATGGAAGTGTGAAGAAAAAAACTAAAAAAAAAAAAAAAAGGAAGTATGGCATTTAGAGACCCAAATCCACTACTTCTGTGAAGCACCATCTCCACTGTGTGGACCTTCCTGGAACTGCAGCTGAAACGCGAAAAGCACATTCAGGGTAGAACTGAGGCTTTTGGTGTTCCAAGACTAATTCCCACCCTGGCAGATTGCCGCCATGTTTTCCTCTTGGCGAGAGCTGGCAGATATGAGCCCCTGTTCCAGTGAGCCTCAGCACAGAGCACTCAGCTATCTCGTCACCAGGGCCCCGAATACCACACCACAGAGCTCTTCAAATCCCACGCAGAAATTTAACCTTCGGTTTGGTGGTGCAGTGGGTTAAGTGCCTAGACTGGACACTGCCTGGTCAATGGCTCTGTGAAAACCCCTAAGCAACAGCTCTCCTTTCCTACAGTGTAGCTGCGGGGAGCAGTCGACCCGGTAGCAGTGCCTTGGGTGCTCACTGGTGTTCTTCATTCCTGACAGACATTAATCTGGGATCAAAAGCAAAGGATTAAAATTCTCTGAAATTTCCCGAGCTGGAAGGTCTATCATAAACACTATCACTACCCTGAGGACCTGATTGCATAGTAATCCAGTAACGCAGCAGGGTTTACAGCATGCAGAGAACCACAAGTCCAAAATGCCAACTTAAGGACTTACTTTGCTTCTTGGGACATCGCTCACAAGATTTGTATGAAATATACGATGTATTCTACATGTATTTATAAATTCATTAATACCTACTTAAGTAGCTGGCAGGACAACAAACATGCAGTAATCGATACAGTTTTTGTCATGCTGTCAACACCTTCACCAACACGCTACAAGAGTCAGAAAGGGCGAGTGTCAGGCATGCATTCCTCTGAGATAGGCAGCCAGCCAAAGCGTGCAGAGGCCGCCGGCCATGGTTTCTCCCTTTTTGTAAGGGACCTGGGCTACTGCAGCAGGAACTGAACTCAGAACTGTCTCCAGTTTGAGATTAAATAAGAAAGGAATTGGCCTACCAACAGGAGTTCTGCAAGTTTAATAATGAGGGTATGTATGTCAAACTTCAGAACTAGGCCATTAAACAGACAACTCAGGTTGTTTCATATGGTCTCAGTTTGAAAGGAAAAAGCCTGCTAATCACCACTATGTCCCAGATAAAAACACCCTTTTAGGTCGCTCAAGAGCTGTGAAGAGACCACTTTAGTAGTCCCAAATTCCAGCTAGTGATGGCATGAAGAATGCCTTATCTTGAAGCTTCTTCAGACAACCTTTCCTCAAAAGAGGGAGTGAAATCCAGGGTGCTTGACACAGAACCATTCTCTGTGTTGTTTCAATGGGGACTCACTGCTCCAAAGCACAGCTACAAGACCAACCCACTCTACTTTCTACCACAGCAGGCAGAGAGGGAGCAAAGCACCATTCTCTCAAAAACAGAGCAGAGGTAAAATGCAGAACGGAATTCCAAATCTCCACAATATCCATGAAATTTTTGGAGTTAGATGAACCCCTAAAACTACTGCCTTTAAATCTTTTTTTTTAAGGCATCACTGCCCTGGTGGTGGGAGTAGGAGGCCCAGCCTTTGCTCCTATGGAGCTGGAATTGAACCTCCATCCCAGTGGGCTGCAGTCCCGCGCACAACCACTACGCCCCCAGGGCTCAGGCCGTTGATACACATTTTTACAGTAACTTTGCTTGCTCAATTCTAGGAGCTTCATATAACAACAGTCTTTATTAAAGATAAAATGTGCACCTAGTTAATAAGAATGAGTCTTAGATATGACCCCTGAAGCAGAAACAGGGAAAGACAAATAGGTAAATTGGCCATTAAAATTAAAAACTTGTGTCTATCACTGGACTCTATCAACAAAGAGAAAAGACAACAAACGGATTATGAGAAAATGTGGGGAAACTACCTATCTGATAAGGGTTGGTGCACAAATAGATGAAGCACCAACTACATGGTAGGTTCGGTAAGCTCAAAAATTAGTTTGTCACCAGCATCAAATACAATGTCAAACACATTATAAGCATTTCAAAAAAATTCTACCTAGAGTGGGGGCTTTGTTTGGTGGGTGGAGAGCCTGTGATTCTAGCCCATGCTACAGAACTTTAAGGTATAATTTATAACCACATTTTATAAACAAATGGAAAGTAGCTAACCCCCACAGGTCTTTTCTATAAAGACCATCAATAATATTAATTTCTTAAGGTTTTAACAATCAACATCACACTTTAAGAATCCTTCCCATTTAATGGCTTCTGCTAAAACAATAGTGCCCACTACTAAAACACCAACGAGGAGAACAAAGCATAACGCTGAGTGTTTCTTAGCTGAAAAGCTCAACAATGGCCCCACCCACACATCCTGCAGGGGTGCCAGAGGCAGTTGCTAGCACCTGTGGACGTGCTTTCAGCTGCCACTTCAGCCACTACCGACACTAAGGAGAGTGGGAAGGTGGCAGAGCTGCGCTGAGAAGCAAAAAGAGCAAGTACCGAGTGATCAGGACGTTTTTCTGATAACATACAAGAGACACAGGAAAAAGAACAATGTATGTGGCACCCTATGAAGCACCTTTTGCTACCCATTAAAAAAAATTTCCTGTGCTTTCAGATAAAGAATCATGAACTTGGAAGACTGCAGGAGAAATATCTACAGTGTAGGCGAGAGCTTACGGAAGAACGGGTCACTGAGTGGGCACTGGTGGATTGCTGCGGTCAGCATCCTACAGTACTGTCGGAGTGGAAGCTTAGACTGCTTCTACAGAGAGAGGAAAACACCAATCTACAGACACTAAGCAAGGCCAACTGCGACCAAGTATTAAAACTTCACATCCTAGTTCCTTGTCTTGAGGTCCCTTCTTCCCACAGGGCTAGGAGCTGACCTAATTCATCCTTGCACATCTAGGGGAAAGGCAGGCATGATGCAGGTAGCCAAATACATTTACTCCACGGTCATTGATTTACCTGCAGATTTCCCCCTCTTCTAGCAATACGCTCTTCTTTAGGGAGTATGTGATCGACGTGGCCTTTCTCAGTGCTTAGAGGCTGACAAGAACTCACAGAATGGCACAGGGAGTGCTGTGCTCAGATCAGATATTCCTGATAACAAATAATGTCTCAAATGCTTCCTTAATCTTCACTGAATCCCCACCACGCCCTCCCGAACAACAACAACAAAACCCAGTCAGCAAAGGTAACACCCATGACCACCAAGTAACCCCGTACCTTCCTCAGGGGCAGCAGAGGCGCCTTCAGGCAGTACAGGCTGTAACTCCCCGGTTTCAGAATTGTTTTCCAGATCAGTCATTTGCATTCCTTCCAGGCAACCTCCTTTAGCATTAGCCCTGAAAGAGAAGATAAAGTAATTTCTCTATAACTAGTAAATGAGACAACTATCTACATTTTCACCAAATACTGAGCGCCAAACTAAGCAGGATGGATGAAATTGGTGTTTAATATTAGTTTTCAAATTTTACCTAAAAAAAAAAAAAAAAAAAAAAAAACTCACTGAAAATTCACAATGGAAAAATTATGAAACAATGGATTGTATCAAAGATGATATCCTGACTGTGAGTTTATAACTAAGGGCAGTTGTAAAGAACAAAAGGGAAAAACTGGCTGTGGTTTCAACTTGAAACGAACAAGTACAGGAAGGATTCAACAGTCGGTGGCGAATGGAATTAGATAATGGAATTTCCCCATCAGTTTTTTGAAGTTTTCTTGTATAATCATACTTGGCAGAAGGAAGGGCAAGAAATTCTCTAGTGATTTTAACCTATTTTGACTGCTTAAACTTGAGTTAAAACACAAAACTAGCCACCTGTCCTTTTACATTTGACAACTGACCAAGAAAAACAAACTCACTGCCATTGAGTCAAGGCTGACTTACAGAACGCCCAAATCCCAGTCTTCTCCCAAGAAGGTGCAGGTGGTTTCAAACTGCCCAACATGTGGCTCCCAGCCCAACTCAGCCCCGGTGTAGGCCAGCTCACAGCCATCAGGACTCCTGGGACAGTTATCGGAACCTTTACAAACTGCGTAACAGTAAATGAACCTAAGGAACGTTAAGGAGCTCTGGTGGCACAGTCCGCTGCCAAGCAAACATCCAGTCATTCAAACAAGCTGCTTCTGCAAAGAAAAGAGCCTGCGGTCTGCTCCGCTAGAGCACCACAGAAACCAAACGGGGCAGTTCCCCTCTGCCAATAAGGGTCCTACGCACCAGAATCAACTCGATGGCAGGGAGTTCATAAGAGGAGTGGTAATCAGAGAAAAAAGTGGAAAAACTTTGTTCTAATCAAAATAGATGTCAAGACCTGTGAAACAAGAGAGCAGCCCCAGCATACATGTCTTTTGTACATGGGACAGGTAGGAGTGAAAAGCAGGTCCCCCATTCCAAAGACACCTCAGAAGACAACATTTATACAGGTCACACACCACTGTTTACTAACTTCAAAACAAATGAGCAACATATTCATTAACCTGAGCATCGACTAACGGACCCAATAAAGTGATTACCCAAAGATGACCATTTTCCTCCTCTTCTCCACAGTAGGCAGGCCGTTGAAAACTGCAACCACAACAGCATCGGAATCCAGAGCCTTGCACTGCCGGTCTCCGGGTTTGGGCAGAATATCACCAATGCTGCCATGCACCAGGGCCCGGGGAGAATTGTGCCTGCTCCCAGCTTGTGAGCTCCCTGGGGACCCTTTGGAAAAGAACATTCAGAAAAGAGGGGAAAAACTCACAAAAGTTCTCAAGGAACACCATTTTAAAAAAATATATATACACATATATATATATATACACACACATATATATATACTGTAGAAAAATTCAAAAGTAATTTTCACATATTTACTCAGACTGTCTGATGGATTACTTAAAGTCAAGAATTCAGAATACACAGTCTAATGATGGGAGTTTTTCTTACTGAGCAATCTGCTATTTTGTGGCTCAAGGAACTTTGTTGTTGTTGGTAATCATTTTATCGGGGGCTCGAACAACTCTTACCACAATCCATACGCACATCGATTGTATGCAAAGCACATTTGTTACCCTCATCATCCTCAAAACATCTGCTTTCTACTTGAGCCTCAAGAAACTTTCTGATGAGATGTTTAACACTTTATTTGCCTTTCACAGTATCAAGAGACAACAAAGCCATTTCTAAGCAGACATTCCCTCACAACTGCATTCTAAGCGTCCTGAATTTACCTTCAGACAGAACTTGACAGTCTCCCTTTGAGCGACTGTTTTCCCCAGAGTCCACTGCTCTTCGAAGTGACAGGCTCCCTGCTATACTGGACCGAGATGGCTTGGGTGAATTACTCTTCTTACTTGTGGCTGCAAAGACATTTAAGAGCAACTGTACATATAATGAAAGATCATAACACTCACTGCCTAAGTGGTCAGAGGTTTACTTTTACCATGCATGGAGTGGGTTCTGTCTGCTGTGTCCAAAAACAAATTCTAATTTATTCTATGCCAAAAAGCATTTTTATTTTGTTTACAAGAAATCTTGACATAAAAAATTTGAAGATGTCAGGGCTGAGCCCTGGTGGTGTAAGTGGTTGAGTGCAGGACTGCAGCCCGCGGGTTTGGTGGTTCAAATCCTGCGGCGGCTCTCAGGAGCAGCACTGGGAGCTCCCACGACCACCAGAGGTAGTGATGGCCCCCCCCAAATTGAAGATGTCAAAAGAAAAATGATACCAAATGTATTCACTGACGTTAGTGTAACTAAATTTCGTATTAACAACAAAATTTGAAGCAAAAATAAGACCACTTGGAATTTAAAATTACAGGATTAACAAAATCAGAGGTGAATCAAAAAAATTAAAATACTTCAATCAAAATATTTATATTGGCAATACTTGAGGGGAATGTAGACATTTTTTTTGGGGGGAAGGGCATCACTGCCCTCAGGTGGTGGGAGTAGGAGGCCCAGCCTTTGCTCCGTGGAGCTGGAATCAAACCTCCATCCCAGTGGGCTGCAGTTCCGCGCACAACCACTATGCCACCGGGCTTAGCCTGATACTTATTTTTAAAAAAAAAAACAAAAAAAAACATGCATGTAAGGAAGGGATGATTGAACCAAGGTATCAGTATAACACTGACGAAACACACCTCATTCCTCAAGTTCCTGAATGCTTCTCCCCAACTACCATAACCCAGTTCTAATTTACAAACCTGGCTAGACAAGAGAACACACAATGATACAAATAAGAGCTCTTAACATGGAATTCAGGACAGATAACCCCCTCAGGAAGAGTAGGGGGATGGTTGGGGAGGGGAAGGGGGAGGAAAGTGAACTCATCACAAGGTTGGATATGTAGCCACCTCCCCAAGGGGACGAATAACAGAAATGTGGGTGAAAGGGAACAATGGGCAATGTTAAGATATGAAATAATAAACAATACATAACTGCTTAAGGATTCATGAGGGTGAGAGGGAGGGGGAAAGGAAGGGAAAAAAAGAGGAGCTTATACAAAGTAGAAAAGGTTTGGAAATGACGGCAACATAAGTACAAATATGCTTGATACAATTGATGTATGGAATGTTATACGAGCTGTAGAACTCTCAATAAAATGATAAAAAATTCACCGAAACCTCAAAATAAGGACAATGAAAATCACCCACAAAAAATAAAAAATACATAGAAAAAGTGACAATTATCTAATATGTATAAACTAAAGATAGTACGAAAATGAAAACAAAATGACATACATGTATTTTGGGCTAAACCAGTTTGGACAGTAGCATCAAAAAGACTCAAATACTTAACAATACACATAACAAAAGAAATGTAATACTTTACACATGGAAAATGATCAAAGGTGGGGGAGGGGGAGGGGAGAGGGAAGGGAAATGTGGGGAGCTGGTACTGGGGGCCTAAGTGGAGGGAGGGTGTTTTGAGAGTGATGATGGCAACAAGTGTGCAAATGTGGCCGCATACATTGATGTATGTGTGGATCGTGAGGGGAGGTGTATGAGTCCCCAATAAAGTGATTTATAAAAAAATTTTTTTTTTTTAAAAAGGAGTTTATACTAAGGGTTCAAGTAGAAAATATTTGGAAATGAATATGGCAACATAGGTACAAATATGCTTGATACAAATGATATATTAAATGTTATAAGAGCTGTAAAAGCCCCCAATAAAATCACTGAAAAAGAAAAAGGAAATGACCAAAGGGGAACTGAGGGAAGACCTAAATAACTGGAACATCCTATGTTCACTGACTAGAAAAAAAAATACTGTTAAGGGGCTGAGCCCCGGTGGCGTAGTGGTTGTGCGCGGGACTGCGGCCCACGGGGACGGAGGTTCAATTCCAGCAGTGGGGCTGGGCCTCCTACTCCCACCACTGGAGAGCAGTGATGCCGCCTCCCCCCCCAACCCCCCGCCAAAAAAAAAAATACTGCTAAGATGGCAAATCAAAAAACCAAGCTTATTTCTGTAGAGTTAATTCTGACTCAAAGCTACCCTATAACTACTGTCAATCTTCTGGTTTGTAGTTGAGCACTTAGACACTGGGGCTCCTATTAAAATTGCAATATACTTCCAAATAAAGTCAATAAAATTCCCATCAAAATTCCAACTGTTTTTTCTTGAAGAAGTTTGCAAGCTGATCCAAAAACTCAAGTGAAATGCTGTAAAAGAAATCTTGAAAAAGAAAGACATATGAGTCAGAGGACTCATATGCCTGCTTTCAAAATGTTAAAGGTTAAAGGTTAAAGTGATTAAGACTAGTACTGGCACCCAGATAAACAAATCAGTGAAACAGAAATGGCCAACTGATTTTTTTTTTTTGGGGGGGGGGGGGCATCACTGCTCTCCGGTGGTGGGAGTAGGAGGCCCAGCCCCACTGCTGGAATTGAACCTCCGTCCCAGTGGGCCGCAGTCCAGCGCACAACCACGACGCCACCGGGGCTCAGCCAGGCCAACTGATTTTTAACCAGAGTATTATGACGATTCACAGTAAAAAATACTAAAACCCATCTGTAGATAACTGGACATTCCAACACCCCCATACACCCCCGAAGTGTTACAAGGAAGAGATGATTCAACCAGGGTGTAATATAGCACCAAAGAAACACACATCATTCCTGTAGCTCCTGAATGCTTTCTCCCCTCCACTACCATGACCCAGTAATACCTACAAATCTGACTAGACCGGAGTACACACTTTGGTACAGAGAAGAGCTCTGGACACATGGAATTCAGGACATAAAAAACGCTTAGTGGTGGGAGTAGCGATATCATGAGCGTAGGGGGATAGTGGGGTGGGGAGGAATTCCTTCACGACAGGAATGTAGGTGAAGAGAGGCAATGGACAACATAAGACATGAACTAACAACAATAATACATAATTGATAAAAGATTCACAAAGGTGGAAGGGAGGGGAAAAAAGAGGAGCTGATGCCAAGGGCTCAATTAGAGAATGCTTTGGAAATACTGATGGCAACATATGCACAAGTGTGCTTCATACAATTAAATGATGGACTGTTGTACGTTCTTGAAGACACCCTCCCCCATTAAAATGATTTTAAAAAACACAAAAAGGAAAGAATAATCTTTCCATCAAATGCTTGGAAGGATTATGAAAATAGTCACAGAGATAACTAAAGTGTTCTCTGACACAGATGGGAAGCTCGGTTAAGAGAGCTTAGCACTAGGAGCAAGTTCAGTTTTTAAAGTGTTTAACACAAACTATGGTAATAGACTTGCTATTGTTCTGATAACTCCCACTGTCACCCATGTGCAGCCTCATTTAGATACAAGAATCAATGTATTCTTTGTGAAGGGTGAATCTTTTCATAAACATTCAAAGGTTTTTATTCTTCAGGGACTTCTTTCTGATATCAGAATAAAAATCAAATTCTTAATCACGGTCTTAGAAGGACTTACTGATCCACATGTTATCTACCTCACCTCTCTGACTTCATTTCCTCGTCCCCTTGCTGGTTCAGCACACTCACACAGCCATTCTCCTTTGAGCCTTCAAACATGCAGAGCAAGTCCTGCCACAGTGACTTGCACTGTGCTGTATCCTGCAGACACCTCCACTTCCTACTGCTGTTCACATCAGTCTCCACTCACAGCCACCCACGTACCACAGAGCAAAATGTAGCCTGGTCGGCACCATCCTCACTCATTGTTCTTATGTTTGAGCCCATTGTTCCAGCAACAGGGTCAATCTTTATATATATGTGTATATATATATATATATACACACACACACACACACACACACATACATACACACACACACACACACACATATATATTTAATGCCCCTCTGCTTGACCAAGCATGATGTCCTGCTCCAGGGACTGCTTTCTCCTGATATGTCCAAAGTAGCTGAAAAAAAAGTCTCGCCATCCTTGCTTTTTTTTTTTTTTTTAATTTTAGGCATCACTGCTCTCCGGTGGTGGGAGTAGGAGGCCCAGCCCCATTGCTGGAATTGAACCTCCGTCCCAGTGGGCCGCAGTCCCGCGCACAACCACTACGCCACTGGGGCTCAGCCCGCCATCCTTGCTTCAAAGGCGCTTTCTGGCTGTGCTTCTTCCAAGACAGATGTTGGTCTAGCATAGACAAAATAGCACATGCCCCATCTGCGCCTCGTGTCCCACTCCTGCTCTTTGCTTCACAGCAATATTACCGTTTTAAAATTCCCTTTTCTTGTTTCTATAATTTCATGTCTGATTTCCACTGCTGGACTGTAAGATCCATTAGGTTAAAGGATTTGTCTTGTTTATTGCACAGCACAAAGTAAGCAGTCAGGAACTGCTACTAGTTCTGCCTAGTATACAGTAGAAAACATGCAAAATCGGTTTTAGGTGGAAAAAAAGGGGGCTGCAAGTTCTTCTACTCTTGATTCACTGGAAGAGAGGTATTTAAATAAGATTATCCCCCAATTAATCAAAGAGTAGCTTCCCCACTGGCACCGGGTGAAATGAGGCTAGTAGGGAGTGTTTCACTTACAGTTTCGTATGTAACAACTGGATACTGATGACTTTGCCAGGAGCTCCATTCCCAAATCCTGCAACCTGCCAGCGTTTTCTGTTTCACATGCAGCAAGAGCTGCCTGGTCAGCAGAAAAAGGGTTTGTGTGCATGTCTCCACAAGCAGCATTACAGCTTTTTATTTCCGACAGTGTAGTCTTCACATCTGTTTTCATACATCGAACTTCAGCCATCTGCGTTTTGAGTCTTTTTAGCATTTTTAAGTCAGAGGGAACTCGCCACATGGCCTGCTGCTTCCTTTGATCTTTATCTTTTCGAGAGTATGACGCTTCAGAGAGAAAGTGACAAGCAAGTTAACGTTGTTAATGCACACTCTGACATTAATGATACCAGAACCCAGAATTCACGCATACTGTGGTGTCAACAGTGAAAGTATGCATTCCATCCCATGAATGACAGTCAGGATGGACAGGTCTCCACATTTGCACATGTCCTGTTCCCTTTGCTCTCTCTGCCAACCCACACTCCTCTTCGAGTCCCTCCTCATCTGGAAGAGCCCACTGGCCCGTTCTCAGCCAATGTTCTAAATTTGTGGAGGGCGCAGAGTACACATCTATTACAATAGTTATCACACTATTGTAGAAAAACAGACATGCAAATTATGAGAAACCAAAAGAGCTTCCAGCTCATAATGACATTAGTATTCCAGGTTGAACACAGTCTATCAATATGAATTGCTCAAAATGTTTGCTAAATAACACTTTGGGGCCACTCTACATTTACGTGGACTTAAATAAAAATCCATTTTAATCCATACGGCTCAGTTTTATAATTAGAAAAGGACAATAATTTTTTTAAGTTAAAATCCAAAAGCAGGCATACAAAAAGGTTTAACTAAAATAAAGTTCCTTGATCTGATCATCAGTCGACAGACATTTACTGAGTCCCTTTCTAAATGTGAAGCATTGGAGACACAAAGGTGAGAGCAGGCTTGTCCCCATAAAGCTCACAGTCCACTAGAGAGACGATAAAAACAAATCAAGTCCAGTTGCCAGTGCTGAACTTAAAGACGAGAAAAGGGTGATGGCGGTTGCATCAGGACAGCTCCATGTCTGTCTTCGTGACCTGCGCTGAACGCCTTCACGAGGCCTTGCTCGTTTACTCAGCTAGCAGGGGAATGAAACGTCCACGTTTCATCTACAGCGCTTCACGCACATCATTTAGGGATGTCTTCACTACGTGATGGCTCTCCGTAGCTCATCTCGTTCATGTGACTCCTTTTACGGAACTGGGTTTCCAGCCCAGCCGAGCCGCAGGGTCGCATGCCCGGTTGCTAACTAGCTCTGAGTCCACCGGCCGTTCCCGAGGAGAGAGGAGGGCATTTACACCCTCAGAGTCCCAGCAAGCCAGAGGCTCTCTGCTTCCTTCAGAGCCACCAGGCAACACAGACCTGGGGCAATTTGGTTTTTTTGGGTTGGTATGCACTCACTCACTCTCTCTCTCTAGTTTGCTTTCTTTTTCCAATGACAACACTATTTCATCAAAACAACATTCTATCCATCAATAAGTAATTCAATCACAAAACTGTAACTTATTTAGCCAGAACTTTCTTGTTGTATATTTTTAAACATTTCTGAATCGTAATCAAAAAATTAAATTACTGACTTA
Source organism: Nesogale talazaci (assembly GCA_004026705.1). Taxonomy (NCBI): domain Eukaryota; kingdom Metazoa; phylum Chordata; class Mammalia; order Afrosoricida; family Tenrecidae; genus Nesogale; species Nesogale talazaci. The sequence continues at coordinate 66,204 of PVJH01009942.1, forward strand.
AAGTATAGAAGTAAAACTGCTTGTTAAAAAGGGTAACCAGAACCTGACCGTACTCTTGCTGTCTAATCTACTCAGAGGCACCCTCTAGGGAGAACCACCCCACAGGATTTTCACAGGAATCTAACGCTGGCCTCGATTATTTTCTGCTCTTTATAATGGAGGGCTTTCTATGTTCTGTCTGGTCACTGTTTTTTTGGTTATCTGTTTGTGTTTTGTAATACTTTTCTGTATATGAAATCTAGGATAGGTAAATGTTGAGACAGTAATCAAATTAATAATTACTTGTGAGCATGGCAGAGGAAGATGGGAGGAAATGGGTCACTAACAATAAAGAGGACAAGAATAAAATGTTCTGAAATTGACTGTGGTGATGATTGCATTAACTGATAATACCACAAATGATTAACTTGCATGATGTGTGAACTATGAATAAATATGAAATTTATGTATTTATTTTTATTTATTTTTTGTTTTTGTTTTGGGCATCACTGGCGCTGGTGGTGGAAGTAGGAGGCCTAGCCTTTGCTCCATGGAGCTGGAATTGGAAATTTATTAATTATTTTTTAGCCACAACTGCCCTCAGGTGGTGTGAGTAGGAGGCCCAGCCTTTGCTCCTGTGAGCTGGAATTGAACCTCCGTCCTAGTAGGCCACAGTCCCGCGCACAACCACTACGCCACCGGGGCTCAGCCCTACTGTCTGATTTTTTAAAATAAGTAGCAATGTTTTAACAATTTGAAGAATCTAATGCTATCATCCACAGTACCATGTTGCTTTTAATTATTGCAGCTTTAATGCCACGATGAAACCTGATACCCCTTTTAATACTCTTAAAAAAATAGATAGGGCGGGAATTCTTTTTTTTTTGGGGGGGGGGGGCATCAATGCCCTCTGGTGGTGGGAGTAGGAGGCCCCGAGCCTTTGCTCCTGGGAGCGGGAATTGAACCTCCATCTCAGTGGGCCGCAGTCCCGCGCACAACCACTACGCCACCGGGGCTCAGCCTGGAAATTTATTTTTTCTAAATTGTCCTTCATGAGGCAGCCAGGATGCAGTATAGCACCGACGAAACATACAACATTGCTTTAATTCTTTAATGCTTCACCCCCACCACTACCATGATTCCACTTACCCCTACAAATCAGCTAGAGTAGACCATGCACACTTGCACATATAAGAGCTCTAGACACACGCCATCTGGGACAGATAAGCCCTTCAAGAACAATAGTGGGAGGAGCGATACCATAAGGGTATAGGGAAGGTACCCCCCACCCCCACTGCCCAGGGCGAGGAACAACCAGAACAGTGGCCAGTGTAAGATATGAAAATAATAATAGGGCTGAGCCCTGGTGGTGCAGTGATTGTGTGTGGGACTGGGGCCTACAGGGTTGGCGGTTCAAATCCAGTAGTAGCTCTCCAGGAGCAAGGCTGGGCTTCCTACACCCACCAGGGCAGTGATGCCCCCCCACCCCAAAATAATAACAACAATAATTTATCAAGGGTTCATGAAGATGGGAGGGCGGGGGAGGAAAAAAAAAGAGGAACTGATACCAAAGGTGTGAGTAGAAAGAAAATATTTTGAAAAGGATGAAGGCAACATATGTACAAATGTACTTGACACAATGGCTGTATGGATTGCTGCAAGAGCTGTTAAGAGTCCCCAGTAAAATGATTTATAAAATAAATAAAAATTGTCCTTCAAACAGGCCATGCCACTTCATATGGCTACCTGCAGAAGCAGAACCTGTTTGTTTCCCTAGGCTTAATATCCCTCAGATAATAACAACAATGGTTATTATCCTTAAATGTGGTATAAAGAAGGATTTCTTTGTGGAACATTGGAACTATGGGTCATTTTATTTTATTTTTTTTAAATATTCTCTATTTGGCTGAGCCCTGGTGGTGTAATGGTTGTGTGCGGGAATGGAGCCCACAGGGCTGACAGTTTAAATCCAGCAGCAGCTCTCCAGGAGCAAGACTGGGCTTCCTACTCCCACCAGGGCAGTGATGCAAAAAAAAAAAAAAAAATTTTTTTTAATCAAAATTTCTAAGAAAGATGAATCAAAAATGTAAAGTGATATGTAGTGTAGTAAGTGCTACGAAAGTCTTAGAATCTACAAACTTTACATGGCGTATCAGTAAGACACAAGACTCACCTACACTAAAATCTGTGATTCCATTCATGGAAATAGTTTTCTTTTGCGGGGGGGGGCATCACTGCTCTCCGGTGGTGGGAGTAGGAGGCCCAGCCCCACTACTAGAATTGAACCTCCGTCCCAGTGGGCCGCAGTCCTGCGCACAACCACTATGCCACCGGGGCTCAGCCCCATGGAAATATTCTTCAAACTCATCTGTTTGGATAGCTAACACCATTCTCCCTTGTTTTTCTTCTTCACCTCTTCTACGTCCTCAAATCACTGTCCATTTACGTCCCTCTGTATTTGCAGAACTGCATGGAGTGAGGCCAGGTGAGTGCTATGCATGAGCAAGAGAGGCATGCTGTTTTTTTGTCAAAAACTGGTGCACTGAGACAGCTGCGTGAGCAGGTGAATTGTCGTGGCAGCAAAACCAGTCCCCTGAAGGCCACAAATCAGGCTGCTTTTTGTCACACACTGTTACACAATTTTTTCAACCTCTAAAGATGAATAGTCTGACTGGTGGAACAAACTCCAAATGCACTAGGAGTCGATAGTTTTCTATTTTGGGGAACTTGATGGACATCCAGAATGAGGTTGACATTCACCTTTTTTAAAATGAGAAAACCACTCATACACTTGAGTTTTACCCATAGTGCTGTTCCTTCTAAGTTGTAAGCTGTGTTCAACATTGCAACAGTTTCCGTAGCATTTTTCTCCAAGCAGGAAACAAAATTTTGCAGTACATGCTGTTTTCTTAAATCAGCCATCACAAAAAATGAAGTTTGAGCCAAACTGCTTTCACAAAAAAATTCACTTTGACTTGAGAGAACCTTCCCAGGCAATGCCACTGGGTGCACTGAGAGTGAGCTTGATGATCGTCCAGCAGGAAAAGAGCGTTCTATGATAACTCTGCCCAGCAGTTTTTTTGTTTGTTTGATTTTTTTGAGGTGAGAGTCCCTCTTTATATGCCTCTTTACTATTACTGGTTTAGACTTTATATGAAAAATGAGATTTGCACAGGGAATCCAGCTCAGATAAACCCCTCAGGACCAATAATGAGAGTAGAGATACCAGGAAGGGAAGAGAAAGGTAGGAGGGAGAAGAAATGGGGAATCGGTCATAATGATCTACATAGAACCCCCTCCCTGGGGGGCGGACAACAGAAAAGTGGGTGAAGAGAAACATCAGACAGTGTAAGACATAACAAAATAAGAATAATTTATAAATCATCAAGGCTTTGTGAAAGAGACGGGGTGAGAAGGGAAAAAATGAGAAACCGATTCTAAAGCTCAAGTAGAAAGAAAATGTTTTGAGAATGAGGAGGACAATAGATGTACATATGTGCTTGACAATGGATGGATGTATGGATTGTGATAAGAGTTATATGAGGCTGAGCCCTGGTGGCGTAGTGGTGGTGCGCGGGGCTGCAGCCCACTGGGATGGAGGTTCAATTCCCGCTCACAGGAGCAAAGGCTGGGCCTCCTACTCCCACCACCAGGGCAGTGATGCCTTTAAAAAAAAAAAAAAAAAAAAAGAGTTGTATGAGCCCACAATAAAATGATTTTAGCTGAGCCCCAGTGGCATAGTGGTTGAGTGCAGGACTGCGACCCTCTGGCTTGGCGGTTCAAATCCAGCAGCAGCTCTCCAGGAGCAAAGCTAGGCCTCCCACTCCCACCAGAGGGCAGTGATGCCAAAAAAAATGATTTTAAAAGCAAAGAAAAAAAATGAAAGATAAATTAGCTTTTTTGCCTTCAGATATCTTCAATCATATTTCTAAATCACTGATTAAGTGTGTATAATTTTACTGTTTAAGAAGGAAAGGAAAAATTTCCGTATATTTTAGCACGTTTTCCAACAAAAAATGGATTAAAAAATGTATCTTTTAGGGCTGAGCCCTGGTGGCGTAGTGGTTGTGCGCGGGACTGCGGCCCACTGGGCTGGAGGTTCAAATCCAGCAGCACGGCTGGGGCCTCCCACTCCCACCACCAGAGGGCAGTGATGCCCCCCACAAAAAAAATGTATCTTTTAGAGAGGAGTCTTTTTAATTTTTTTTTTTAAGCATCACTGCCCTCTGGTGGTGGGAGTAGATGGCCCAACCTTTGCTCCTGTGGAGCTGGAATTAAACCTCCCAGTGGGCCATAGTCCCGCGCCCGAGGAGTCTTTTTTTTAAAAAAAGTCTCTTTATTGGGGGTTTATATAATTCTTATCACAATCCATACTGTCACGCACATTTGTACATCTGTTGCTCTCATCATTCTCAAAACATTTGCTTTCTACTTGAGCCCTTGGTTATCAACTCAAGATGAGTCTTTTTTTTTTTTAATTTAATTTTTATTTATTGGCATCAATGCCCTCTGGTGGTGGAAGTAGGAGGCTCAAGTCTTAATAGCTATCCCAAATGGGATAGCTGTGTGTGTGTGTGTGTGTAATTGACACAAACTGTCACATTACAAGTAATGCAAATTAATTTCCTTTTAACAAACAAACTGCACATAAAGCACTGCTGCCAATTAGAACCCAGCTCTAAGGTCTCTCTCATTGCCATCAAAGCCAATTCCAACTCACACACACACACACACACACACACACACCCCTCCCTATCTTTAGGATACTGTACATTTCAGTCTCATTTAGACATAGTTTCCCTAGGAAGTGATTAAATTACTCCCCCCACCCCTCATCACGAGACCTACAAAACCCTATTCTGAGCCTATTCACAAAGGCCAGTGTATGTCATATGAATTTGTAAATAAAATCCTAAGAAAAATCTTTTATCAAACATTTTCTTTGTCTTGTATTAAAGATCTGATTAATAAAAATTTTGCTTAATGTCTTTCCCGTGACATTCAAGTTAGTATGAAGTTAAAGACACCATATTTCAATACTAGGATGGAACATTTAGATTAAAATCCAACAGCTCTTTTAGAAAAGCATTCAAAGAAGGGGAAGTGTGATTACCGGTGGGTGGCAAAAGTGAAGCAGGTGGGCGAGGCTGTAAGCCCCACAAATTTTCCATACTGCTCCGGTCCTTAAGGTCCAACAAATGTATTAAAATTAAGGGGTCAATGTCTAATAAACTACTGGTAGCAGCAGAGCACAAATGAGCTCTTCTTGACATTCTGCTACTGGCACCCACATAGCCATGGCTACTACCTGCAAAAGAAAGAGAAAGGTGTGTTATGCACGATTTCAGAATATTTAAGAAGAAAAAAGGTAGAAATTGGTTTAATGTCAGTTTCAGGCTGATCTTGGTAACAGACAAGTATGAACAGATGGCTAGACCACCTATCAGACTGAGCTCCTTAAACCGAGGACAAAATCCCTGGTGCCTAATTCAATGCCTAGCAAATACTAGGTATGGAAATGTTAAAGTTGACCTTTTTCAGTAAAGGTAGTTAAAATAATTTTAAAGAAATAGTGTTTCTCCCCCCTCCCCCAAGTGATCTATAAATAAATGGTCAATAAACACATGAAACGGCTCAATGTCATTAGTCACAAAGGAAATCAAATAAAAACCAGAATGTCACACCCCCTGGTATAGCTATAAATGACACTCCCCCCACCACCCAAAAAAACCCAAGCCCACTCCACCCCCACCCAAAATTTGGTATGTCAGTATGCAGTGGAATTTTGTTTTCAGTTTAGTATTTCACCTCCCTGGCCCAAAAACATAACAAAAGAAAATGAGTGAGACTCAGAAATCCATGGAATACTTTTGACACACATTAAACACATAATGGAAGTCAGAAAGAAAGGAGAATGGGGCGGGGAGGGGGGGGGCGTAAGCCATATGAAAAACAAGGAAGATTGGATGGAAAAAAGTAATTACACATCCTAGAAGCTCAACAAACTTCAAGTCGCAGAAGTACAAAGATCCACCATTATTTGCCATTGCCATCTGGAAACAAGGTGGTTCCAGGCCACAGATAAAATAAAGCCTTGGAGGAGGTGGGTTTTCAACAACTGATCATGTTCCTTACCTGCTAGTCCTCTATAAGCTATGCTCCCATTATGTGAAATTCAAATAGCACAAGACTGCATCTGCCTGCTCTCATAACACTACACGCTTCCCTCACTTTTCAAGAGTAAGTTCTAGCACCATTCCCTTTGGAAGTCTTTTTTCACCCATTTCCAATTAGCTTTTGTCTCCATTTTTTTTGGGGGGTGTGTGTGTGTGGCATCACTGCCCTCTGGTGGGAGTAGGAAGCCCAGCCTTGCTCCTGAAGAGCTGCTGCTGGATTTGAACCGCCAACCCAGTGGGCCACAGTCCCGCACACAACCACTACGCCACCGGGGCTCAGCCCTTGTCTCCATTTTTTTACGCCACTTTATATGTATGTATATGAGGGGGTTCCAAAAACTCATAGAGAGATTAATGAAAAGGCAGTGGAAATTTTCCCATAAACTTTTGGAAGTCTCCTTGTATTTAAAATTACAAAGTTCTGCAGACACTAATGCTAGATGGTAAAACAGATTCTAATTTAGGAGGAAATAGTTCAATATTTAGAATTCTTCCATATGGTTGTCGCCTAAGAGCTTGGAAAATTGTTTATAGACCCATTCAATATTAGGTTACAGGGCTGAGCACCGGTGGAGTAGTGGTTGTGCGCAGGACTGCGGCCCACTGGGTTGGAGGTTCAATTCCAGCTCCCAGGAGCAAAGGCTGGGCCTCCTACTCCCACCACCTGAGGGCAGTGATGCCTAATTAAAAAAAAATATATATATATATATTAGATTATAGCTGAGCCCCGGTGGCATAAGTGGTTGAGTGAAGGACTGCGGCCCGCGGGCTTGGCAGTTCAAATCCAGCAGCAACTCTCAGGAGCAGCGCTGGGTAGCACCTGCGACAACCAGAGGGCAGTGATGCCCCCTTCCCCCTCCAAAAAATATTATATTAAAAATACTGGTAATTGAAAATAAGAACAACCTTGTTTTTTGTTTGCGTTTGAAGATTGTTTTAAGTAGGAAAGCAATCAACAAATATCTGCCAAATGTAAACATTCCACAAAACACATTATAAACATGAACTGTTTGATTCACTCTTGCATCCTCAGTACTTTGGGGCTCAAATGATAACAGATGCACAATCAATATGCAAGGAGTCTGGTGGCACAATAGGTAAGTGCTTTGCTGCTCATTGAAAGGTCAACTGTTTAAAGCCAATAGCAGCCCTGGGAGAAAGACGTGGCAGGGTGCAACAGTAAGATTTACAGCCTAGGAAACTCTGGAAGACAATTCTACTGCTTTCTAAGGTCGCCGAATCAGAAACCATTTGAGGGCAAAGGGTTTTAAATAAGTAAGTTAAATGAACTATAGGACCTAAGTTATATAAGAACAAAGGTATCTTTTTAGTCAATGCTGTATCTCCAGGCACTAAAGCAGTATCTAATTCAAATAAAGTGCCCTGTAAATGAACATTCTAAAATTCTATGTACCAAAACTTCTCAAACAAGTAGTTCTAAGAGAGGAAACAACAGTTCTAACAACATTGGAAAAACTAAGACTGTAAACATTCCATAACCTACGTTGTACACTCTTCTTTCAGTTTTATATCAAGACAGCCTCTGAATTCATCCATACTATTACACACCTTGAAACATTAAACATCTCATATTCAATAATTAGTAGGAAAATATATTCACTCAACATTTACTTATAAATACTCAATGATTGCCCATTATGCTTTTTTAGGTGCTGAGGATATAACAGTGAATTATGATGCACATGTCCTTGGCCTCATGAAGTTCAGAGATGAACAGAGTAAACAGGAAGCTGAAAAAAAAAAACCCATTACAGTAGTGTCTAAGTAGGCTAAATTGAGAGACCCTATCAAAGTACCCAAAATGATTTCAGCCAGAGTCCTGGGGATGCTTCCAGTGCCACTGGATTCCTAAGACTTTTCACCGACTGGCCTGTGGTGTTCCTGCATTGAGTACCAATGCATGTGATGTGTGAATCCAGAGAATTTATGGACTGGGATGCTTTCTCAATATAAAATTGATTTTTGATATACAGCTCTTTTTTTTGGAGGGGGGGACGGAGGGTGCATCACTGCCCTGGTGGGAGTAGGAAACCCAGCCTTGCTCTTGGAGAGCTGCTGCTGGATTTGAACCGCCAACCCTGTGGCGACCTTCTGAGCCACTGGGGCTGAGCCCTATATAACTCTTTCTTATGCACGTATGAGTGTCTCTGGATTTATTTCTCTGCCCAACCTGGCAGGGCATAATCAGGTATTAACCACGAAAAAAAAAATGTATGTGGCATTCATGCTGTGAGAAACAGGATGGAGGAGAGTAATAATAAATTTTGAGAATCCAGAAAAGAAATTGATGTTACAAGAAAGTGTCCAGACTTTAATGAGGTGTAACAAATTAATGCATACACTGTTTAGAAGCTGAAAGACAGATCTCCCAAGATTAGACAGATCTTGGGAGAGAATGTGACAGAGAAAACAAGTGAAAAATGAAAAGCATTACTAATCCCGAAATTAGTACGATGGCTGACAGGCATTTGGGCAGATAAAAGGATAGCTTCTATCGGCTAAGTAGTTCTAGAAGTCATGGGAGAGATGGATGGTTAGAGATAGACCTGCCGAATCCTTAGCACCAAGACACTGATGGGAACAGAAGGGGATGAGCCCGGTCCAGAATACACTGAGGACTATGCAGAGCACAGAGCGTGGGCTGCCCGGGGAAATTTTCAGGACAAGTATTTAAGAAGTCATCAGTTATCCATTTTATGAGCCACCGAACAGAACAGGCTTCAAAATATTAAAACATGAGAGAGCAGAGAAGAGCACACAGGAGAGAGAGAATGGGCCTGTGGCCCTTGGTCTCTGTACCTGCAGGTCCTGCAGAGGCTGCGTCCTCCATTAGCTCTCCCTCTTCCAGCTCCATGTTGTTGTACTCCACATCATTTTCACCCGACCTAAGAATAATACAAAATTAAACCCTCGCTTAGAATAAATAAAATTAACATTATTTGTCACACATCAATAAATTTTGGAACATTAGTTCATAACTTTCTCCTGTGAAACAATGTAGGCTATTTCTAAATTTAAACGAGTAATAATCCCCTGTACAGATATTAATCATTATCATTATCCCCTGTACAGATATTAATGTTCCAAAAATCTTTTAAAATTACCAAGATTAGTAGACTTCATGATAATCAGAAGTGTTTTAAATTGAGATTACAGACTCAAAGACTTTGTAACTCACAGAATAGAAAGTCTTCAAGCAGGAGACTTCCTGGCAGAGCAGGGTGCCTCTGAGCACCTGCCCTATAGCTAAAGCTTTTTTTTTTTTGGTTTTTGGGGCATCACTGCCCTCTGGTGGTGGGAGTAGGAGGCCCAGGCTTTGCTCCTGTGGAGCTGGAATCGAACCTCCATCCCAGTGGGCCGCAGTCCCATGCACAACCACTACGCCACCGGGGCTCAGCCCAAGCTAAAGCTTTTGTAACACTCGTACAACCAAGAAAAAGGCAGAGCAGGCCTCTTCAAAACCCAAGGAAACAGAAGCTGAGTAGACAAGGAGAACAGGAAAGTGAGTGGGTTCACTCTCAAAGAGAGGAGCCGTGGCGTTGCGCATCTCAAAGAGTGGGGCCACAGATACCTAAGTTTCAGAGTCAGATTGTCACCATTTCCTGTCTGGGTGCAGCGAAGTGTTGGAGAGATGGAGTAAGATCCACAGATCAAAGCTAAAGTGGGGCTCGGGGGTCCGCCATGCCCAAGGAGTCGGGAGAATGGGACCTTCTGGGGCTGAGAAGGTGGGTCTAAAAGAATGGGGTCACCCAGAGTCAAAGAAGCAGAGCTACCATCCCAAGTGGGCTTGGAAGTGGGAGGGGAAGTCCAGGGACTGGGCCAAGACAGTCTCAGAAAACATGGATTGATATCAAGTCTTGACAGTTAATGTAAATTGTTCTG
>PVJH01009943.1:0-76526 GCA_004026705.1 Nesogale talazaci
ATTCACTCTTTAGTACTTTTAAAAGCGTAGAGGTTTAGATCATCATAACTTGGATAAGTTAAATGTAACTATGGATAAGTAAGTTAAATGGAACTACATTTTAGTGAAACAGAACTGTCAATGTTCAACTTAAAGGCAGTCCCATGGTGAACTTTCCTTTAAGGATTGGCAAGGTTGGTACGGAAGGAGATGTAGTCTTGGACAATGGGAATAATAAGGAAATTTAAAATGTATGTACGTGTTTGCATGCATATGTTGTGGTGTTTTTGTATTTTACCAATGTATATTAGTGACTCCTTTCAGGTTGAGTAATTGAATTGTTATCTGTGGTGACAATTTTTTCCCTTTAACCTCTGCTATCAAATTGATTCTGACTCCTAGTGACCCTAGAGCATGGCCTAGGACTCCCCTGCGGGTTTCTGAGCCTGTCATGCTTTGCAGGACTACAGAAGCCTGCCATTTCCCTTAGGGGCAACTGGCGCTTTTGAACTGCAGACCTTACGGGTTTCAGCCAAAGCCAGTAGCAGTGAGTGAATTAGGTTTTCCTTTGCAATTAAACTTATACTGCTGAATACAAACGAGGCTGTTGTGGGAGAAGCAGGCATGTCCTTATCATCCTTATTTTTCCACTGATAATATGTGTGCCCAGTCGATTCAGACCACTCATTCAACTGATGATTAAAAAACAAAACAAAACAAACCCAACTGCCTTTCTTTTTCAAGGACACTTGGGAAGCATTGCTATGGAAACAGAACTCTTCCCCAAACCTGCTAATTCCTTTTGCCCATTCCCACCCTTGTTTTCCTGAGATTAAACTGCTCTTCACCTTCCCACATAAGAAAGTAAAAAGGCAACCTCTGTAAATGCCAACAACCAAAGAGTTTAGGTTTTATTTTCCCTTAGCCACTGTTTGTGTGGGTCCTTTGTTTTCTTTCTTTTTCCTTTCTCTCTCTCTCTTAACTCCCCCCCACCCCCCACCCCCATCTTCTTTTCCTGGGCTTGGAACGGCTTTAGGGCTTACCACGTGGAGTCTCCAGAATATTTTAAGGCTTTTCTTTTACTAACATCCATCAGAAACTAAATTGGTTTAGTCCAAAACCAAGTGTTTGCTTTGGCGGGGAGGGATGAGCCCAGAGAGAGGAGCCATTCTCTGGTTAATGCTTTTGTCTGCTGCTGAAAAGGCTGTGTGCCTAAAGCAGACACAACCCACCTTTATAAACATTCTCCCGAGTGTGAGATATTTCCTTATTTGAGCAATGAAATAGCAGGTTGGCTACTTTGGGATAATACTCTTTAAAGATAATACTCCCTTTAATGAAAACAAGCAAGACCTTTACTTATGTAGACCCTAACTGTGAGGCTATATTACTTTAAAACAGTTTGAGACACTAATTATTTGGTATACCAAAAGAGATCATTTCAGAGTAATTGAAAATAATTTTAATATATAATAAAATAATTTGAAATAGGATTTCTTTAAATGGTGTATTCTTGTTATGACAAACACAAGCATATCTTGGAAGCAGTACCTTGAGAACGCTCAGTTTGACTGTGTGCTGTGTGTTTGGGCATGTGATCAGAAGAAACTGGTACCTGGAAAACTACATCATGCTTCGTACATTGGGGTCAGTGAAAAAGTGAAAAATCCTCAGTGAGATGGAGTGATATGGGGATTGCTCCGAAGGGCTCCAGTATGACGCTTGAGAGGACGGCCCAGGACATGACAGTATTTTGTTGTGTTTGTTGTACACAGTGTGAATATGAGTCAGAACAGATTGGGTGACCCCTAATAGCAGCAGCTACATTATGACAGTGTCTGCTCCCTAATCATCCACAAGTCACGAGAAGCATATCATGCGTTAAGGAAATACAAAGAGTCAGGAATGTACATGCCATCATGTACAGGTATTTTGCATTGTGTTCTGAAAAAGGAAAAAAGAGTTGAAGTTCAGGTAAATTTTTGCCACAATTTGTAAATAATTTCCCGGACATATTTTAAGAATTAGGGATGTATTCTGATAGTCAGCAAGATTTAAAAATAATGCCTCTTGAAAATATCCTTAAATATAGAATACAATAAATCAAAGGTGACTTATTTTCTATGACAGTGACTTTTCTTGCAAGGAAAAGAGCCTAAAAGAAGTTAAACTTTTAATTAGCTTCTTCAAGGTATCTCATTTTCTGGCCCAAGCAAACGTGATAGCTCTGGAGATGGGAGAGGCCTGTCCTGTCCTTGAGTTGGAGACACGGTTCTCCACTACCCATTGGTTAGGACAGTTTAGGACTTTAGCCAACTCCAAAGCCACCCACCCCGCTCTCCTCCACATGAGGGGAAGCTTGGTGGTCTTTGGGTTCCTCAATAGTAAAGGTAGACAAGGAGTGAGCAGAACTGCCGATGCCACTTCCTCTGCTTCAGCCTCTGCCACATACACGGGTCACAGCACAGCCGCCAAAGGGGACCCAGGCTGTCCCTCTGTCTCTGTTTTGTTTTGTTTTTAAATCATTTTACTGGGGGCTCATACAACTCATCACAATCCATACAGCAATTGAATCAGACAGATGTTTGTGCATATGTTGCCCTCATTCGTTTCTAGACATTGACTTTCTTTTGAGCCCTCGGTATCAGCTCTTTCCCTCCCCCTCCCCCAACCCCCTGATAAATTGTACATTGTTATTCTTTTTATCTCTCACATCAACCACTGTCTCCCTTCCCTCATGTTTTCTGTTGTTCTTCCTCTTGTAATAGGGTGTGTGGTTCCCCCTTTCTCTCTTCCCCTTGCTCTGCTGCTATCACTTTTCCCACTCCCGTTCCTGGATTCTGTGTTTTGTGAGTGCCCATCCCTTTCCATACCTGTGTGCATGTCCAGGTCTAGTCTGACTTGAGAAGCAGCACTGGGCTCATGGTGGTGGGGGGTGAGGAAGCCTCAAGGACCCAGAGGGGCCCGAAGAGATGTTTCTCTGGCTTTATAGGCCAATGTTAATATGAACCATCATTTTTTCTCTCTTCCCGTCAGAATTCTAAGGACTGACTTATTTGGCTATATTGCATGACTTGCTCATTCGTTTTGTTGTTGTTGTTGTTGTTGTTGTTGTTGTTGTTGTTGTTTGGGGGGGGCGGTATCACTGCCCTCAGGTGGTGGGAGTAGGAGGCCCAGCCTTTGTTCCTTGGAGCTGGAATTGAACCTCCATCCCAGTGGGCCGCAGTCCCGCGCACAACCACTATGCCACTGGGGCTCTGCCCGCCTATTCGTTTCTATACCTCAATAGAGTGGTAAAATAGGCTTCTCCAGAACTAAATGTTTTGACTACAAAGCGGTGGATTCAAAGGCTTGATAAACTTGAATTTTGCGCGAGCACATTCATTGGTGTATGTATGTGCCATCCTTCTGATGAGGATGCTTTGTAAATGAACAGATCAACTTCAAAGTGACATGAACAAAGCAAAGAACAAGACTTCCACTTTGCAGATTGTTTTATCTTTACTATCCTATATGTTGATTGAAGAGACACTTTTCTTACTTCAGCTTCCAAATTATGAGAGAAGACATGGTTGACATTTTTTTACCAGATAGTCTATAGTAAAGTCCTAGAATTACAGGTTTTTTAATCGTTGTATTGTTTTGCAGCTGGGGGGTACGGGGGAGTAAGGTAGGGAGTGTTCATTGAGATATGCATGAAATAGATGGGAAATAGAACTTCTGAGAAGTTGACCTACCCTAAAAACCAGATGATAATCTTGATTTTTATAATGGGTTCTTTGCACATTCTAGGATTTCATGACTGAGAGAATGTTCCTCAATCATTTATTCATTCTTTCATTCAGACTTTATAAGACAAGCTAAAAAGTCATGGTTCTTGGTTCTTGTTCTTTAAATGCTTACAATCTAATCAAGAGTTGTTTTATTTTGGGGAGAAGGATAACCAGGGCAGGATTTATGGGGAGTCAGGTCAGTACAGTAGAGATCTCTGTATCAATAGTGAGGGCAGCTATGGGTTGACTAATTTAAAGGAAGAACATAGACCTTAAAACCAAGGATAAGGAGGACATGGGTGAACATTTAAAATGAGTGGAGAGGAAGGAAATTCAAATCACATTGCAGGCAATGAGAGGAGCCATTAGAACTCAACCCTCATATTTCTGTCCCAATTATTGCGTCCTAAATGGTTTTCTTGCTCTAAACTCTTTCCTCAGCTGTATTTTAAATAGTGCTGCATCTTTAATGTGATATTATCATAATCCCTGAATAAGTGGTTCTCTTTTGAATGTGTGAGCCTTAGGGCCAGGGATAACTCATTTAGTTATTGTCTGGGAAGTAACTTGGATAATGCTTTACGTCTAAGAGATTCCCATTACCTTCTTTTTGTGACACATATGTGTAAATCAAGAAGTTATCTAATTTGAAATCATGCATTCTCCTCATTGTCACACCATTGAATGTCTTGCTATTATTAATCAGTATAGTATCAAATGCTGCTGAATTATTCAAGGAATTATCATTGGTAGTGTTGCTGTTGGGATGAATACTGTGTTTCACAAAGTGTGAGATAAGAAAATAGAGTAGCTTATTTCTAATACCAGACTTAAATCAAAGCAATGAGTAGGGAAGCTAACTTAGTATGGGAACAACATTGATTTGAATGCTAAAAAGGGTCACATATTTCATTATTCAAAAACTTGAGTTATTTTTGTTCTAAATCTCTCCATGGATTGAGTAATTAGCTTGTTTTAAAATGAAAGTTTCAGACACCCAAAACTACTTTGATCATGTAGCCATTTAAGATGTCTTATATTTATTTCATTCTGGCAGGGTCAGGGGCAGAGAATGTTCAGAAATGTTGCCTCAGATCCTTTAAGAACTGCAAATCATGATTTTGGCAATATCACATGAATGTTGTATATGAGTCAGGTAAATATGAGGGACAATTGCAAAGTGTTGCTTCTCAGGTCCCCTCATCCATGTGCTCATTGATTCCAAACAAAACATGCTTAGACATGTATGTCTCTGTTTTCAAGGAAGGCCTCTGACAATTTTCCTCAGAATACATTTGTCTTAGTCTCAGTAGATTGTTTTGTTTTGTTTTTTTCAAGACCCAATCAGGGCTTCATAAGGGATCTATTGGGCCATTAAATTCAAAGCAGAGAAGTCAGCTGAAGGCTATGGCAATTGTTTCTGATATTCAGAAGAGGTTATCTTAATATAAAGTGACCAGATTTTAAGTGAGGCACCATTGAAGTGTGTGTGTGTGGGAGGGGGGAGGTTCTTGATTAAAAATTTGATCTATATGGAGCAACAAAGTTTTCAGAGAATGCAAAATATACTATTGTAATATATTTATTTTTAAAACACCATGGAACATTGTTAAATTGTTAAAAAGTGGGACATCTGGTCACTTTATCTTAACAGATGTTCTCAAAGGACATAGAACAATGATGGGGCTTATTATGAAGATGTTTTTTAAGAAAATGAGGGCTGAGCCCCGGTGGCGTAATGGTTGTGTGCAGGACTGCAGCTCACTGGGTTGGAGGTTCAAATCCAGCAGCAAGGCTGAGCCTCCTACTTCCATCACCAGAGGGCAATGATGCCCCCAAAACCAAAACAAACAAACAGAAAAAAAGAAAATGGAGTACAGGATTGGCGATAAAAAAAGGACCAGGAAAATTGTCCTGAGAATTTTTCTTTCCCATCACCTTCCTACTCTCTGAGGGAATGAAGGGCAGTCTTATGACAATTTCCTTGGAAAACCATATCCTACGAACCTAATTTTGACACGCCTAGATTTCTTTTGTTCCCTAAACTAAAAACATTAAAAAGGAACACTATCTGAATTGCTCCAGGATGCCAAAATTGCCATTTGCAATGGTGTAAATTGAAGAGCACAGAATTTCTGAGAGAAAGCTTAGAGAGATGACAATATCATCCACAGAAGTATTTAGTCTATTTTGAGAAAAAATAGTTTCACATTTTAATATATTTCTTTGATAAAGGTTTCTATGTTTTCACAACCAAAAGCTATTATTCAAAAATGAAAGGAAAAATACTCACACTTCTCTTACACAATTGCTATAGGCTCTGAACCACTGCCTCTGAACTATTTGAAAAATATTGATGAAAAAGTTCTTAAGATGAACCCCGCAGCTTGTCAACATGTTAGATATTTAAATTGTTAGACTTTAAAGGTATTTTCCGTTAGGGAAATAAAACCAAACAAAACCCAGGAATCTCTAAAAATAAGTGATTAAACCAGCCAAAAGTTTCTCAGCTTAAAACTTTAGTAATTATATGCAGTCGCTTTGTTGTGCATAAACTTGGTGGCAATTTTTCACCTAGTGCTATTCAAGGAACCTTCCAGGAGACTAAATGTCGTCCTGAAGTGCGCACAAGAAGGTCAAGTGTATTCAGGATAGGAAGGAGGGGTGATTAAAAGAAGAATTACTGGAGAGTGAGGAGGAATTTATTTCATGCTCAGTGAATTTCGGCATTCTATGGGCTGGCTTGGTGGGCAAAGCTGCAGCCTGCTAGTCTGCCCGGCCCTCCAGGGGAGAAAAAGGGGGCTGTCTGCCCCCATGGAGACTGGGAGCCTCAGAATCCCGAGGGAGCAGTTCTGTTCGGTCCTGCAGGGCCACGGTGGGTTGGAACTGACTCAAAGACAGTGTGTTTGGTGGGTTTGGTCTTAGCTGTTAGTAAAATATACTGATAGGGAAATGATTACATTGTCTATCTTGAATGGAAGAAAAGCTACAGATTCCAAATTGCTGTAACCACACTGAATTAAATAGATTCTCTTAGAAAAATGCGTAGTCTAATTTATTTGGTGTTTGGCCAACAGTGAGTGGGAGGACTCCATCATGTAACTACGGATCTTGGGAACTTTGTCTCATGCTGCAACCCTCATTCGGCCTCTGAGTCCTGTGTGTGGAATTGACCTCGATGCCCTTTATTGCGCTGTCATTTTCTGCTCCTTCTCTTGCTGAATTCTCGTGCAGTTTCTCTTTGATGGAATATTTAATAGTCATTGAAATGATTCAACAACACGGGAAATATTATTTTTTTAATTTTTATTATTTTTAGGCATCACTGCCCTCAGGTGGTGGGAGTAGGAGACCCAGCGTTTGCTCCTGGGAGCCGTAATTGAACCTCCATCCCAGTGGGCCGCAGTCCCCCACACAACCACGACGCCACCTGAGCTCAGCCCTAAGATGTACTTTTAAAGTATGTGTTCTTCAGATGACATTTCCAATTTTTTATCTTTTTTTTTAGTTTTGTTTTTTTTTAGGCATAACTGCCCTCTGGTGGTGGGAGTAGGAGGCCCAGCCTTTGCTCCTGGGAGCCGGAATTGAACCTCCATCCCAGTGGGCCGCAGTCCCGCGCACAACCACTAGGCCGCCGGGGCTCAGCCCCAATTTTTTATCTTAAAAATGTATTCACCACCAGAGAGCAGTGGTGCCAAAAAAAATGCTAAAAAATATATATGCAACAATATATGTTACTAAATGTAATAAGCAAGGACTAACTTTTAGTGGTTATTTTCCTCAAATGTTAATTTATTTAGAAGGAAACATTTTGTTTCAATAAATGATACCTCAGGTATTTTTGATACCTTTTATATTTTTAGGGCTTCTTTTGTGTATAGTCATGCAGATGAAGGAAAAATTAAAGTTCTATAAAGCCTAATGCTGACTACTGCATCTGTGATCCTCACCAAAATTATATTAAGTTTATATTCATGAGATTTGACCTCCTTGTTCTCTGTAACTCGGGGCACAGACTCCTTCTTGGAGAGAGCGCAGGGACCAGACTTTCCCTAGTGGGAGGGAGTTCTGGTGGTAAGGAAGGTCTAGTAATTGGAGGGGAGAAAAAAGTGGAAGTGGGGACATTTGTTAACTAATTAAGTGTTTACTCTTTTTATTTATTTATTTATTTTATTTTTATGTGGCCTCACTTCCTTGGTGAGAGTAGGAAGCCCAGCTGTGGCAGTTATGTGCTTATGTTAATTTTATAATTGAAATGTAGGAGTGGAGTCTGGCCTGCTACTCAGGAGAAAGCCAGTGAGTAGCTGATGAGGCCTCTGTGTGGGCATGGCTTTCACCTGAGACTCCTGGGAAATCTTGCGGTATTTCCCTCGTGAAGATGAGAAGCTATTTTCCCCAGTTGTTGGGAGTTAGTTTCAGAGATGATTAACCACAGGCAACACAGAATGGTGGCGTCTGGGATGCTGGAGTAGCCGGTGGAGAGACCCTACGGCTTTGCCCTGATGAAGACAGATCTCTGAAGCTGGAGTGGCATGCTGTTGATGGACCTGAGCCCTGGAAGCGAGGAGCCATGGGGAGACCCCTGCCAGCGCCAGAATTCTGCACCCACTGACCTGTGACTTCCTAAGTCGGAAGCAGACTTTATAGACTGATTTTGGGCATATGGGTTAATATAGGACTTATAACTTTACACTGGACTGGATTGGGATGCCTTCTTAGGGTCACATTTCTTTTGTATATAAACCCTTTCCTTATACCTGTATGCGTGTCTCTGAAATTTGTTCCTCTAGTCTATCTGGACTAACTCACCAGCCTTGCTCCTGGAGAGCTGCTGCTGGATTTGAACTGTCAACCTTGTGGGCTGCAGTGCCGCACACAACCACTATGCCACCAGGGCTCAGCCTTTTTTTTTTTTAATTTTTATTTTTAAGGTGTTTATTCTTGATGAAGAATCTTGTGACCTTGTTTTCTTTCCTTGCCTGTGTTCCTCTGTACAAAAGAAACGGATAGAGCTGTGTGTCATACAAATTCTTATGCATATATGTGATGTGCAAGCAGAAAATATTGCTTTTGTTTTTAGATTAATATATTACAGTTGAACCAGTGTACTAGAAAATTATGGTCATAGAGGATAATATGACTCATTACCAAACATCATATATACTAATAATCACTGTATATTATGTAAGTCTGTGTGTTAAAACTAAGATTAGTGCTTTAAGATTTAATACCTATTTCCTCTTGGAAGACTCAGGGTCTCGTAACCTGTATAGGATAATTCTAGTAAGTCATTATTTCCTGTGAAATGTGTTTGAAAACTCTTTTTCCTCTTTAGCAAAGGTAAGCTTTTGAATATAGCAGTTTTGTAAAAACTATTTATTTTATAGCTTAAATTATTAAACTATTCATAATAGAAAGGATCATTTAAAATCTAGAGTTCCTAAAAAATAAAAATTGAAGCCATAAATTCTTTCTACACTACTGAAAACCTATTGTGCTATTCCAGTTTTCATTTGATAGGAAACTTTCAGAAATTATATTGTCTTTATCATGAAAAGCCTGTCTCCTATGATCTTTGATCAAACTTCAGTTATTTAGAAAATTTCCATTAAGCTAAAACCCTCCCACCATCCCATATATGCATTCTCAGCTTATGGAGTTCAATTTCCTTCATACAGAAGTCTCTTTTGTATCCTGTCCACCATTGTTCTTACAGCTTTATAGCGTCTTCACTACTGGTATCCTACTGTACTCGGATAAAGACAAAGCTCTAAGGAACCTATTGGAATTACTTTTCTCACAGTCACTTAGAAATAATTAGCTGAAAAGTTATACCTGTTCCCAGTTGCTCAAAGACAAAAATCAGTCATGACAAAAAGAAGTGTCAGAGGCAAGCATTAGTGCAGAAATGAAGGAAATTTTGAAAACTGAATCTTTGTTGTCTAAAATTTTTGTGTATTGAGAAAAGCATGAAATAAAGAAGAGAGAAAACAAGTTGATAATGACAAGAAAGACCACGTATGTGCTGCCAAAGATGAGCATCAGTTCATTATGTACAGAGTGGATGCTCTTCCTTTAAGTGGCAGGCCGATGTGACTTTCATTAATGGATATTGCCGTGGGTCACTGGAAACGTGCATTAAATTCCATCTCCCCTGCATTTTATTATCAATATTTGTAATCAGATAGTTGAAAGAATTGTATAGTGAATGCCTACATTTTACACTTTTTTTTTTTTTTTTTTGGCTAAAGGAGTCATCATTTCTTTTTTCTCACAGTTCCTGCTGGTCAGAAAGTAGGCGGGGCTCAGCGGGGAGGGGAGGGGGGAGTTCGGACTTGGGATATATTTAGTTTCAGTCACCCATCAACTGGGGCTACAGGCATCCGAAGGCTTGACAGAGGCAGAGAGAGTCGGCCAGTGGGCTGGCAAGCTGCTTGCCGGCTGCTGGTCATCGCGTGAAGCCTTTCTGGGGTGCTGCTTGCTTATTTTCATGTTTTGCTCTGTGGGTCACTCAGGGTCAGCGCTCTGGCCTCACGGCAGCCGTCCTTGGAGCCTGTCGCCCCTTTTCTTCCATTTTGGGGTGGGCGGAGGGGGCTGTGGGCCCGGTGGCAGCAGGGGAGGTAGGCTGAGGACCCCCCGCCATCCCTGGGCTTAGGAGAAGGGTGCCTGTGGCCGTCTGGGAGCTCAGGGCGCAGGCAGCCCCCACGGGCGGGCGCACGGAGCGGCCGCGACCCACACTTGCTTTTTTCACACTTCCTCTGCGCATGCTCTTTGCATCAAGCAAACTAGTTTGGGCTGCACCTCAAAGTGAATTAAAGACTTTAATAGAACACTTGGGGATTGTACATGAATGTCTATGATTCTTACTTTTAAATCAAATGTATCTACATTGAAATATAGACAGCTGCACCAGTTTAGATGTGGTCACTCTATGTGGTCTATAGATGCTTATGTAACTCAAATCTTTATAGATTGTTTTCAAATTATTCGTTCTGATGGGGTGAATTTTTACTTCCAGGGTTGTTTCCTGCTATTCTCAATCTTGCCAGCAACGCTCACATCAGCACCAATGCGACCTGTGGCGAGAAGGGCCCAGAGATGTTCTGCAAGCTTGTGGAACATGTGCCCAATCGCCCTGTGCGGAACCCCCAGTGCCGAATCTGTGATAGCAACAGCACTAGTCCCAAAGGCAAGTGCTGCTTCTTCTATCCAAAATACTGATGATAGTTTCTTGTGTCAGCCAGGAGAACGACTTCTATTAGGTGTCCATAAACAATGTATTCACTTTCTTTTTACTTATTTACCTATCTATCTATCTATTTATTTTTTGTATTCACTTTCAATGATACTCGTTTCTACAAGGTTTACAGCGTAGGAGCTCTAAAAAATTTAAAGCAAAAACTGAGAGCGATGCATTTTTTTTTTTTAAATAGAGCGACATCCAATCTCAAATGCCATAGACGGCACCAACAACTGGTGGCAGAGTCCCAGTATTCAAAACGGGAGAGAGTACCACTGGGTCACTGTCACTGTGGACTTGAGACAGGTAAGTAAGGCCAGACCATTGAAGAATGTTCACGTCCTACTGAACTGTAATCTGATGACTTTTGGCAAAGCCTAGCTTATTTCTTAACATGTTGAACTTTGGGCTCACTGGATCTGGATCAGGTAATGTCAAGTGATATACATAAGTAGTTCATAGTACCACTTCTTGTCACATTATCATCCCACCATTTTCATCGTGCTAGGTATTCCTGAGACGGTGCATAGGATTGTTTTCCTGTGGTTTAGTTTTCTTAGCTATTGTAGGTCATATTTGTCCGTTCAGGATGCTGTGCTAGGTCAGGTGTCAACAGATGTATTAGGAAGCAAAACATGCAAAGTCTTGCTTTTTGAGCTTGTTAACTGCTGTCAGGTTGAAAAAAAATTCTTCTACTCATGGTAACTTTATGTAAAAAGGGACTTTAAAAGTAAAATTAAAAGAGGGCCTCAAGTTCTTGGGGCAAGAGCCACGAGTTGGTTATCCTGGCCCCAGAACCAACAGCAGCATGTTCCAGCACACTGATCCCCAGACAGCGGGGGTGGGGTGGGAGGGTTGGGGGAGGGAGGGAGGGGCCTGCAGAGTCATTTATCTCTTTGCCTTCCAATCAAACTGACCTGACTAATCCCACATGTTCCTCTTGTCGAGGTTGGCACAATAAACTTATCACAACTGCAACAGCAACAAAATTAATGAAAGTAAATGAAAGATACTGAAAATTTTCTATGAACTGTTTGAAGACCTTCGTAGAACAAAGCATGGCCTAATCTTGTGCTATTTTCATGGTATTCGGTGTGCTTGTGTACACTGTGCTTGTCTATTGAGAAGAGTCTTCCAGTCTATGGGGTTTCCTATCAAGGGCAGGAATAAAAGCAGTGGGTAGTTTGAAACCCTCCCTCACCCTGTCCGGTGCTGCCTGTCATGGTCGTAAACTGGAGCTGCCCAGCTATGACATGAGCAAAACCTTCAGTGTGAGCTGGGAAAGTCACAGGACTATTGGCTCTGGCCACCTGTGCACTCCCCAGTCTCTCCTCAAGGCCTCCCTGGAGAGTGGAGAGGATTATACTCTGGTTCCTGGTGTCCACAGTAGCTCTAGGGAACAGAAGCTAGAGGAGAGGCCGATGAGCAGAAGGTCCTGCACAACAGAGATGGTGATATTTGGGTACTCCAATCATAATCCCAATTTGAGTTTTCCATAAAAGCCACTGCACACATTCTCATACCTAGCACTATTTCAGATTCTTTGGTATTCAAACTTATCAATTTCATGTGAAATATTTATACCAGTTGAAAAAAGGCACTTCATGAAAATGTTCATGGTAGAATTGAAACAGATTTTGGAGGCTGAATAATTAATGATCAAAATTCTCTGAATAATAGACAGGAAAGAAACACTATCCAGGGTTTTAAGTGGAAGACAGAAATGCACTGTGCGAAGAACTTTTGATAATACTGGTCATAGATCATGTACTAGGTTGATGGTTGAGATTCATCTTTTCACAGTTACGTTCACCATACACAGGATTATGGAACTAAAACTGCACGCCTACTCGTTTTCATCATAGCTCTGCGGGACTCCATCATGCCTGAATACTCACTCACAAATGCTCCTGAAGGGCAAGAGCTGAGTTCCCGTCTAGGGTGGCTTTCTTTTATCATGCTGGCATGGAGATTTCTGTCAGGAGAATTTGACTTTCTCATCACCTCTCCAATCTACTTTTGTTTCTGTAGGATGAAAATATAACCATTTTTCTTCATTAGAATTGTGATACCGCATTTTACATGTAGATTTCAAACCCTTGTTAGATTATCTTTGTCTTGAAGTTTCCTGTGCTTGACTTCCAGTCAGGGAAATCTTTTGCCTCCTGGTGTGCTGACTCTGGCTGAGAAGAGCATTATTTTTAGGTCTTGCAGACATATTTTTATGCACATATAATGGTGGGCTAAAATCTTTTAAAAGTAATTTCCAGGGGCATTGTGGAGTAGCATTTTAAAGTAAGAGTATTGAAAATAATTCCTATCTGCAATACCTTTACTTCTTTAAGCAGTATAAAATTTATGTTATGCTATAGTACGGTTGGTAGATGTAGTTAATGAACTTGTCAGTTAACTGAAAGGTGCAGGTTCAAGTCTACTCAGAGGCACCTTGGAAGAAAGAGCTGGCAATGCTATTTGAAAAGTCTGTTGCAAAAGCACTATGGAGCCCAGCTCTGCCCCCACACAGATGGCACCTGGGCCGAGAGACCCCAAATGCATGCTGGGAATGGAACAAACGTTGCTCACTTATCGACCAGGTTTTAAAATGAAATGTTTGAGCTTCCATAAAAATAGAAAGCACCTTACAATGAATGTACATATGACCTGTCTCCGAAATGTGAGAACTGTTAAGCATTTTACAATTTCTGTGTTAGTTTGCTGTGCAATTTTCAAGTGAATTCCTTTCATGGTTACATTTTACCTTTATCTTTACAATTTAAGGACATTTGCTCTGGAAATACACTGCACCATTAATAACCCTAATAAGATTAATAGTAATTTCCTAATAACTACTTAGCTATTCATATTCAAATATTACCACTTTGTTAGCTTATATAACATTTTTTGTTTTCAAATTTGGATCCCAAAATATTATTCATTACTTTTTCTGGTTATGATTCTCATTTTAATCTGAATAATTCATATGAAGGATTGAAAGACATCCCCTAAGACATCCCCTATATGTTTTACATCCTAACCATTATTCCTGTCCTCAGATTTTCATTGTTGCATTAATGAGCAATGTGAGTATAGGGTGATCTTGAGTCATTCTCTTTTGAGCTATGAAATGTCTTCAACAAACTGGGACAGGAGAGAAGTCAGGCCACATGATGATGGTCTAGGAGCAGACTCTCAAAGCGACAAGGACCATCCTCCACAGCCAACAGAGTGGCAAGTCTTCCCAGAAGCTAGTGCCCCAAATCCATAGAGCTAGTCTTTTAAACTGGGAAATCAATTTCAGCTTTTTAAAGCAACACATTTGGGTTTTTCTGCTTTAGCAGCACTAGCTAACTAAGAAAGAATCTGGTGGCAGGAAACATTCATGCTGCTATAACAGATATTTGGTAGGTGGAAGTGATTTTAGAGGTGGTGATAGGTAGAAGCTGGAAGGCATAAAGTGCCTAATAATCAAAGCCTTGATTTCCTTGACATGACTGTAGGAAGAATTATGGATGTTGAAGGCAATTCTGGTGAGGGTGCAGAAGGCAGTGAAGAGAGCAATGAAGAAATCCTCTGTCGTCTCAGGATTCCTATGGTTCCAGTCATAGGAAGGTACTCATGACCTAGACTTCTCTTGAGGTTTGAAAATAATGACAAACATGGGATCATACGATGAAGGAAGGGTGATTCTTTTTATAAGTGGCAAAGAACGTGTCTTATGTTTCAGATGTTTGATGGAAGGTAGAACTTGTAAGTGATGAATTTGATTGAAGAAATGTATAAGCAAGATCTTGAAGGGGATGCTTGTTTTCTCTCTGCTGCTTATAGTAAAGTTGGAAAAGACAGAGATGGATTTAAATATGAACTGCATTCAAAATGGAGACAAAAATTAAAGATCTTTAAAATCTTCTTGTACCAATTAAGAATAGATGTCCTACAACATCCATCAATGACTTGGCTACTCAACCCTTTGCTGAAGAGATTAAGCCTGTGCCTAGAGATTAAGCCTGTGACTGATACATCTAACCCACAGTTAGATCCATTTAGAAGGATGAAGACAGAGAAAGGATGAAACAAAAAATGCTGTCCGTCTCCTGCTATTCGACAAGCAGGACACAGGCAAGAGGATCTCTAGCTGATGTCCTTTAAGAGAAGAGAGGCACTGTTCTGGAGGCAGCTCAGATCAGTAGAACCTCTGAACACAGAAAGCAGGACCTTCTTACTTTGATTCTTTTGGAATTTAGAAGATGGCTATACAAGCTTGTAGATTTTAATGCATTATATCTTCACCTTGTTGCTTTGTGAACCTGGCCTGCATTATTTGGTGTGAGGAGAATGTGCACACACTGAAGGAGTGTTTACTGGACACCCAAGGGTCTGAGGCACAGGGCCTACCAGGGTCTCAGGAGCGGAATCACTGCTCAGATGAACTTGGACCATGGGGCTGCCCAAAGCCATAGGAGCAGTTTCCCTTCCAGGGAGCCTGAAAGATAGAACTGAAGTCCTAGGCTCAGGATGCCCTACTCAGGACTTAGAGGGTGTGGCCATTGTCTAAATGATATTACAGAACAGAGGATTGAACAGAGGATTTATTTATTTTAAATAAAAAACAAAGGTTTATAAAGCAAAGCAGTTTCCCATTCAACAATTTTTTCTTTCTTTCTTTTTCTTTGTGTTCCCCTTTCCAAAGGATATACCGTGAAGATAACAGAGTACATCCCGTAAATACGTTAAAGGGAAAGAGATAGTGTGGCATGGGTGGTTGGCTGTGTAGATTACTGATAAAAAAAAAAGCCCAGAATATTCAGCCATTCCTTCCATTCATCAATTTATGCACATTTTGTTTCATGTCATTCATTGACTATAATCCCCACAAGATTCCCATCTTCATACCTCATTCTTTCTTGACCCTGAGACCCTTGTCCCGTTCTGGGACAAATGCTGTCTTTTAAAACCCCCCATGGGGGCTGAGCCCCGGTGGCGTAGTGGTTGTGCGCGGGACTGCGGCCCACTGGGACAGAGGTTCAATTCCAGCAGTGGGGCTGGGCCTCCTCCTCCCACCACTGAGAGCAGTGATGCCCCCCCCCCAAAAAAAAAACCAAAATAAACCCCCATGGTGGAGGTTTAAACCCCCTCTCTAGCATTATTGTTCACCGCATGGATAACTTGAGCCATGAAGGTGAGCTTCATGCCAGCCTTGAAAGGGGGCACTTGACCAAGGGTCATAGTGTCAGGTTTTCCACCAGGTTCTAACCAACCAGTAAGCTTGATCTATTTTATGATTTTGAATTTTGTTCCACGTTTTTCTCTCACTCTTTCCAGGACTTTTTACTGTAATCCCTTTCAGACCAATTTGTAATAGTAGCCAGGCACCAGGGTTTTTTCCTGATCTCACGGTGGTGGAGGCGGAGGCCATGTTGGACTCAGTCAGATGGCAATCAAGGGAATCTGTAAACAATCACTCACACTCATCATCCAGTCAGTATCTGTCCTCACCTTCTTACCTAAACTCATCACTGTGTGGGCATAAGAGAGAACAAGGCAAGGGAAGCTATCAATAGTTCCCTGCAATGCAGTGGGTATCTCTTCTTTCTCTAAGATACCTTGTATGTATCTTCCGGTGGTTTTGCTGGATTGTGTGGTATTTCTGTTTTCAACTTCAAATTAAGTGCCAAACACCATCTTATGCTCCCACCAACGGCAAGTGAGGGTTCCAGTAGCTTCACACCCTTTCTTGAATTTTTTTTATGTTATTGAACTTTGCTATTAATATTGGAGTGTGATGATATCTCATTGCTCTCTTATCTCCCTAATGATCACAATGTGTTTGTTGACCACCTAAGTGTTTTAGTCGACGAAATGTATGTTCATGTCCTCTGCTCATCTTTTAATTGGAGTATTTCACTTTGGGTGATTGATTAGAATTTTGTATAAATTTTAGGTTTAGTTTCTTGTCTAATGTGGTGTTACCAAGTGTTTTTCCCAGTCTGTGTCTTCTTTTACTAATCTTTTGGTGAGCCATTTGATAGATGTAGTGTATAATTTTAGGAGCATCTAGTCATCTATTTTGTGTTCGGTTGTTCATGTGTCCCCAGTGATATTGGATGGGACTTCTGTGCCATGTGTTAGGTCTCCTAGATTTATCCCTATTTTTACTGGATTGTCTTTATAGGTTTAGGATTTGCATAGAGGTCTTTGATACCTTGTGACTTAATTTTTATATGGATGTGAGATATTGGTCCTGTTTCATATTTCTACCAATAGAATCCAGTTTGCCAGCACCATTGATTAACTAGTGTGCTTTGATGCTTTGTCACAGATCCCCTGTCCACAGGTTTTTGTCTGGGGACTCAGTTCTATCCAGTTGGTTGGTGTGTCTGCCATTGTACCAATAGTAAGCTACTTTGAATTCTATGGCTGTGTAGTAAGTTTTGAGATTGGGAAATACAAGGCCTCCTCCTTTCTTCTTCTTCAATTGTGCTTTGTTTCTCTGAAGTCTCTTTTCTTTCCCTATAATCTCCAAATGGAAGATAGATTAGATAGATAGATGATAGATAGATAGACAGGTAGATAATCATTGCCATGGAGTAAAGGCCACCACAGGACAGGGAGAACTATCTCTATGGGTTTCTGGGGCTCTGTTTTTGAGAGTCGAAGACCCCATCTTTCTCCGGTCGAGTGGCTGGTGGTTTTGAACTGACAACCATGTGGATCACAGCCCAACATAAGCAACTACACCACCAGGGCTTCATTTCACAACCTAATGAAACCTGAAAGTCAGAGTCACTACATTTTGAATAATTTCTGCTGTTGTTCTGCTAGGAAAAAAAGAAGAATTTTAAACATTCACTCAGGTATGTCATTAGAGGCAATACTATTTTTCCTTTTAAAAATCAGTACATTAAGAGGTTCATGTGTGATGATTTCTTTTCATTCATTTGGTCAATCGCTTTTTCGTAATGATGTATCTGTCTGTGACTATGCTGGGTACAGCAGCCCTCCTGGTGTGGTTCTTACACCAGACCCGCAGTTTGAAACAACTCCCTGCTCCTTGGTGCCAGGCGGAGCTTTCCAGGCCACACCGCGGGTACGGGTACTCGGCTGCAGTCTGGGAAGCAGAGAGAGGCGGATCTGCCCTGCCCTCCAGGGAGGCGCTGAGTCAGGACCAACTTGCGGCAGTGAGCAATGAGGGAGCAGAGCAGACACGAAAGGAGAGAAGCCTAGTCACGTGCAAACTGATCTGGAGTTGAAGCTCAGAAAGACCTTCCTTCAGCGCCAACAGAGATTTTTTAAAAAACCATCTCCTAGAACTAGCACCCTGAATTTGAACTCCTTACTTCCCTGTGAGAAAATAAATATCAGTCTGTTGAAGTCATCTATTTATGG
The DNA here is from genome assembly GCA_004026705.1 of Nesogale talazaci. Classification (NCBI taxonomy): domain Eukaryota; kingdom Metazoa; phylum Chordata; class Mammalia; order Afrosoricida; family Tenrecidae; genus Nesogale; species Nesogale talazaci. The sequence goes on from PVJH01009943.1 coordinate 18,376, forward strand.
TATTTCTGTGATAGCAGCACTGGATAACTAATATAGTCCTTTTTTTCCCTTTGACTGCTATTGAAGTTTTAATATACTTGTCCAGTTTTACAGAAGAAAGTCTTACCTTCTGGGCTTGTGTTTGTCTGGTTTTTCCACTAAGGTTTGGCAGAACATATTCCTCATGCCCTATTTTTCCATATGTTCAATCAGCTCTAAAAACTTGGTAAAAAGCAATGCTGTTGGGCTGAGCCCAGGTGGCGTAGGGCTGAGCCCCGGTGCCGTAGTGGTTGTGCGCGGGACTGCGGCCCACTGGGATGGAGGTTCAATTCCAGCAATGAGGCTCGGCCTTCTACTCCCACCACCAGAGAGCAGTGATGCACCCCCCCCAAAAAAAAACAAAAAAAAAAAACAATGCTGTTAAGGGACATTTAGATTATGCCCACCTTCAGGCTATGGTGAATAATGTCTGTTATAAGGAGTACAAATATAAATACTTGTGTATAATTTTTTGTTTTTTGATATTTTACATTTCTCTTGGGTTCATATGTATGAATAGAATTATAGCATCCTACTAAATTTTGAGTTTAATCATTTGAAAAACTGCCAGACTATTTTCAGCATTGGCTAGACCATTTTACATGTACCTTTCTCTGTGTATATGGATTTTTTTATTCTTCATATCCTTGTCAATACCTGTTACTGTCTACCTCATGCTTCTTGTCCTCCAAGTCCATATGAAGTGGTTTGGCTTGATCTTTCCCTGATGACTAATACTGTTGAACATATTTTCCTACTGGAAGTTGGAGATTCAAGTCCTTTCAGAGACACCTCAGAAGTTCTGGTGCATTAGTTGTAAAGCACCAACTATTAAAAACCCCACGGGCTGAGCCCCGGTAGCGTAGTGGTTGAGTGTGGGACTGCGGCCGACAGGCTTGGCGGTTCAAATCCAGCAGCAGCAAGGCTGGGCCTCCCACTCCTACCAGAGGGCAGTGATGCCTAAATAAAAAAAAAAGAAAAAGAAAAAGAAAGAAAAAAAAAAACCCCACAGAGCTCAGTTTTAGTGGAGACAAGTCTTTTTAGATCTTTTGGTGTTTTTTTTTTTTTTATTGTGTATAATTGAGCTGTAAGGGTTTTTGAGTTAGTCTAAATACAAGTATGTTTTGCAAATAGCTTCTTTCTTTCTTTTTTTCTTTCTTCCCACTCTCTTGGTGATATCCTTTGAAGCAAAGACATTTTGAAGTTTAGATGACACACAGTTAAATGTTTTTTTTCTTGTTTGTGTTTTCAGTATCATATCGAAGATTCTTTGCTAAATCCAACATCATGAAGCTTTACGTATCTGAATTTTTGTTTTGTTTTCACTCTTAACTTTAGGTCTCTGGCCCATTTTGTGTTGATTTTTATATTGAGTATTAGCTAAGGGTCCAATATTATTCTTTTATGTGCAACTTATCCAGTTGTCTGAACATTGATAAAATTTCCCAACTCCCACCTCATTAGAACAAATCATTATTAATTCAAGATTCTAATTTATCCTATTGGTCTATATATCTATCCTGTTCTAGTACCACACTATTTTGATTATCATTGCCTTGTATTAAGTTTTGAATTTGTATTAAGTATGATTATGTCTACTTTGTTCTTATTACAATTTGTTTTGACTATTTTGGCCCCTTGCAATTCCATATGAATTTTAGAGTCTATCAACTTTGACAAATAAATCAAGTGGGATTTTATTTTATTTATTTTGGGGGGGCATCACTGCCCTCTGGTGGTGGGAGTAGGAGGCCCAGCCTTGCTGCTGGATTTGAACCTCCAACCCAGTGGACCACAGTCCCGTGCACAACCACTATGCCACCGGAGCTGAGCCCTCAAGTGGGATTTTACTACAGATTGCACTGAACACAAAAATCAGTTTGAGGAGATGTACTGAATGTTGTAGTAGCTGTAAGAGCCCCCAATAAAATTAAAAAAAAAAAATCAGTTTGAGGAGTATTCCCATCTTAACATCTCCTGATCGAGAGATAATGATTATTTCTTTTTTATTTTTATTTTTTATTTTTTGGGGGGGCATCACTGTTCTCGGTGGTGGGAGTAGGAGGCCCAGCCCCACTGCTGGAATTGAACCTCCGTCCCAGTGGGCCGCAGTCCCGCGAACAACCACTACGCCACCGGGGCTCAGCCCTCAATAATGATTATTTCTCTGCTTATTTAGCGCCTCTTTTTTTAAATGTTTCAACAATATTTTGTAGCCTTTAGAGTATAAGTTTACATGTATTTATTAAAGATAATCATAAATATTTTATTTAGTTTGATGGTACAGTGAATTGAATTGCTTTCTTAATTTTATTTTGCATTGTTCACTAGAGGTGTATAAGAAAAGATCATTGATGTTGCTGTATTGATTTTGCATCCTATAATCTTGCTAAAATGATTAGTTCTGATATTTTTAAAAGATCCCTAAGTATTTAGAATATATAACTCAACTTTCTTTAATAGGGACTGTGGTAGGCTCCCTGAGATGTTCAGATTCTAGTTGCCAGAACTTATAAATATGTCATATTATGTGGCAAGGGGAATTAAAGTTGCTAAAGAAATCAACTTTTTCTTAAGTTGATGATGGTTGTTGAAATTATAGCACTTTCAGTCTTTGTGTATAATGTATAGATAAATAAACCTGCAAAATAAAATTTTTAAAAGCTCAAAGGTAGTGTTAGCAGAAAATTTATTCATTACAATAGGAAAGATAAGATGTAGTTCTTTAGTTTTTTAAAATAAGACCTTGCTATTCACTTCTTCCATTAGTTTAGGATGTTTTAGAAGCCACACCAACATATTTAGCAGTGTTAAATTACTGCCCCTCACCTGCAAATTCATGGGAACTACCATATATACTTGAGTATAAGCTGACCTGAATATCAGCCGAGGCACCTAATTTTACCATGAGAACTGCATTAAAAACGTGCTGAAAAGTTCAGCTTACACTCAAGTATATACAGTAAGTATGTGTTTGTTGACAAATTTAAGGGTCAGCTTTAACAATATGCAACAAACATGTATGCGAGAAGTCTCTATAAATATAATGCTCTTCAGGGTCAAGTGATTTCAAAGTTCATTCTTTCGGACTACCCCTATATGGAGTCAATGATCTTTTTTGACAATTTAATGTCAATCACTCAGAGAGAAAATATACATTTCACAAATTTTTTTCATTCTATGTTTATCAACATTCTGCACTTGATCTTAGGCTCGTGTAAATAAGAAAGGAATTTATACATTGAGTATTGAATTATATATTGAGCAATTGAATACTGAGAAAGCATTTCAGTCCAGTCCAGATCAAGTCCATATGTTCAATATTGGTCCATATGCCCAATACCAATCTATAAAGTCCTCTTCAGGCTCATGAAGCACATGCAATGACACCAAATGCAGGAAAGTCACAGGCTAGTGGGTTGGCAGTCTTCTGGATCCAGTGGTGTTGTAAGTCTTCCGGTCTCAGCACTGGTGGAGGTCTCTACATGACTTCTTTGGCCCCAGAAGGCTAGTTGTATCAAGGTAGGTCCATGTGACTTCTCCAGCTCCCAGGGTGTAGCAGCATATGTCTTGTCTAGAGCATCTCTCAGGGAATGAGGAGAGAGAGAAAGTGTCTCCAGTCTCCAAGGCAGAAAATACAGGAACTTCCAGAATTGTCAGGGAAGGGCCATGCCCACACAGAGGTCTCATTGGCTATACAATGATCAGCAGGCTAGACTCCACCTCTTTACTCTTAATCCTTTCAAATTGACAACAAATGGTACATATATGTGTGTATCTGTATATATATATATATATACACACATATATACCACAATAGTTTTGTAAACCTATATAAGGTGGCTATGAGTTGGAAATGGCTCATTGAGAGTAGGTTTGGTATTTTAAAAATTTTAATTAGGCATGGGAATTAATTGAACTGTTGGAGAACTGGAAAAGGGGCCTTTAGGAACATGCCAACATTAACAGCTGAATAAGAATGGGAAGAGTGAGGGATGTGGGGTTGTTAGTACACAGGGCCATCTTCCTTTCTGAATTTGAGGAAATTAATTTGGAGAGTACTGAGAAAGCTAAGCTGTGGGATAGACTGATTCAGGGGACAGTAGCACTGATGGAGCAACAGGCGCAGGAGCTGTGCAGAGGTGGGGCAGAAGCTCTCTCTCTCTCTTCCACTCCTTCCTTCAGCCTTCCAATTAGACTTGCAGAACAGAGCAAGGAGCAATTAGAAAGCAGAGCCCCAGGCCCTGCCTCACCAAGCACAATGTAGAAAGATGGATTTGCAAACCCATCAGCAACTTTGCAAGAGAACGATGAGGCTGTGTGCCCCCCCTCCTGAGATTTACCATCTCATACACCTTGAAGAGGAGTCGGACTTGACTTGATGGCAGTGAGTTCATTCTTGGTTGGTTGACAAGTGGGTTACACATTGGGATGCGAATCTCCAGGTCAGCAGTTCAAAACCACCAGACATTCCTTGGGGGAAAAAATGAGATTGTCTACTCCCTTCGCGATTGACTGCTTTTACACAACGGGGCAGGTCTTCTCTTTTTTACAGGGTCGCCACAAGTCAGAGTCGACTTGCTGTGTAGAAATGTGTAGGTATAGATTATGGACTGTCGAGCATTTTTCCCTCACTTATTTTCATCGCCTTTCCCCACTCATGCAGGAATATAGATGATCTCCAATTTGTAAGCTAAAAGGAAGAATTCTTTAAAAAGCAGCAGCAAAGACGGTGCAGGGACTACCTGTACTAAAGGTAGAATTGGAAACCAGGACTTCTAATGACTGCTTTAATGGTTCTTCCACACAATGCCACGCTTCATCTTATGTGGATCTGGGCTACTGCTCTTGTTCCTTGTCATGGGGAAACGGCCAGCAACTCTTGCTAGTCCGTCATGGTTTTGGAAAGTTTCATAATCTTCTTTCTCAGCCAATATTGACTCTCATGGGATCTTCTCCCCTATCATTTGGTTAAGGCCTTAACACTTCTTTCAACCTCGTGCAGTGACTGATGGAAATGGGTGACACCTAATGTGACTTTTGGGGGGTAAGAACAGGAGAATAGATTAACATTTTGTATTATCCTTCAAATATGTTTAGTTCACTGGGAGTGTTCTGATGTGTGAAGGAGCTTTCTCCTCAAGTGCTCCTTTAGAAGATAAAATATGTTTCTTAGAAAAGGAAATGTTTCCTATGAATGGATAATAAAGCTGCCTTTTGAAGCAGTGATTGATTTTCTATGTAGGTTTCATTTGGAAGCGGGCCTTTGTGGTGGGAACATGATCACAGAAAGTGTTTGTTTTATGTAAACCTTTAACAAGAGCTGCTTGTTTGCTGTTTACTTTTGTGAAGTCTCATTAATTTGTGCCCCCCCCTTTTGTTTTTTCAATTTTAAAATTTTCTGAAAAACCTGACCAGAGCTAGTTTGAGGTTTATTGTTGCACCATTCAAATATAAAGTGGCTGATGAGCACGTCGACAGAGTAATAAGAAGCTAAATTAAATAACAGCTAAATTAAATTTTTTAATGAAGCAAATGTTTAAAGATATTGAGAACAAGTATTGCACATAAATTGGACCTGCTCATCACAAATAAGTCTTGGCTGTTCACTGAGAGACGTCAGCCAGCAGTCTTTCGCAGAAACACTGTCAACAGTTCCTTTGACTGTGTACTTGCCCTCACTCCAAATGATTCTACTGCAATGCGGCCTTCCTTTACACTGACCAGGGCCTATTTAAATATGAAGCTTTTCCTGAATCTGGCAAAAATTCATTAGACTGGAATAAATCGTATGCCCTTCCCTATGAACTGGAAGTAAGCCACAAATTCCTATCCTTCAGAAATGTTTTATCTTTGTCTTCATGTTCTCGGTGCAGCTGCTACAGATAAACCTTTCGTTTTCTTTGTGTCATCTCACTTTATTATCTCATATACAGGCTCTCTTCTGGTAATCTATTGCTCTGCAAGAAATCACTGCAGAACTTTATGGCTTGCAATAACATTCAATTTAGCCCTCTCCTGGCTTCTGTGGGTCACGGTTTCAGGAAGGGCTCGGTTGAGTGGCCGTGGCTCAGGGTCTCCTGTGTGGAGGTGGTCAGTTAGTGGTTGGACCTAGGACAGCTTGAGGAGGGCCACTTGGCCTACTTTTGGTGATGTCGTCTCAGAGGCTTTTTGTGTGGTCTCTCCACATGGGCTCCTTAAAGCTTCTGGACAGCAGGGCGCCTTAAGGCGGATGGCTTCTATAGCAGTTCAGGACTATTACAAGGCTTCCAGAGAAAGAAGTCGACGTTGGATGCCCATTACACATAGACTACAGAGTCACACAGTGTCCCGTCCAGTGTGCTCAATTGGCCACCAAGTCACCACGGACCAGTTGAGACAACAGATCTAGCCCCAGCTTTAATGGGAGGTTGGTGATGGCTGCTGTGGAGTCCGTCCCGACTCTCAGCACGACCACAGACGCAAACCACTGAACCAACGCCAGGACCTCTCAGGAGCCCTCCAGGCCAGCCGTGTCAGGTGCCTCTGAGTGGATTTGTAACGCCAACCTTTCGTTAGTCGCTGAGGACTTACCCGTTTGTGCCACCCGAGGACCCCTCCTTGGGAGGAATGGTCCAGAATTTGTAGACCGGATATAAACTGCTCCATTCTCAAGGTCACGCAAAGAGGTTTCTCTAAGGTGCTTCCTCCTTCACGGGCCTTTTATGCCTCACCTTTTGGGTTATACCCTCATCTTCGGGTGAAGTAGATAGCTATACAATTCAAATCGAATGAAAGCCCTGTACTTTGAATTGTTCAAAGTTAACGGTGGTGAACTAAGAAAATGAAATTGATCCGGAAGTTAGTTGTCAAAAACCATAGGGGATGTTGTTTCTGAACAAGAATTTCTTAACAGTTTTTATCCATTCCTCTATGAGCAATTGCAATATACAGGCAAGATAGGCTACCTTTTGGCAGCTAGCAAAGCTTCGTTCAAACACCACTCCCCACCCACCACCCACCACCCAGCCAAAATGTTTTTTTAAAGCAGAGTATCAGGACTACTGCTATCACTATGCATCTTACTAAAATAGAGCTGCTGAGACTGAGGGTGACTTGGAAACATTTGAGATGACAGATCTTTGCAGCGCTTTGTCACAGCATACTTTTTATATCCCTGACAACTTTTATTTCAAAATGAAGTTTTTTTAATTTGCATAATTATAGAATGAAAAAGAAGTCTCTTCTAACATGCACTATTTCTTTCTATGGGATTGAGGCTGAAATAATATAATTTGTGAAGAAACGTTCCTTTGGGGGAAAATTGGGGATTTTAAAGCAGTCTAACATCTGCTTTTTTAAGTTTTTACATATTGACTTAGATCACTTATCACATGGTAACATTTATGTCTTTAAAAAGAAAACTGTAACACATTTTTGTAAAGAAAGCTGCTTAAGAAACATTGTCCATGTTGCAAAATATCTCTTGTGCATAAAATGCCTTCAACTGATTTTTTTCTTTCTACAGAATTTGTTGTATTCTGATATAGACATAACATATACTGAATAGAATTTTGTTAAATCCCCCCAAAAATATGAAAAATGCTTAAATCTTATCTGTATTTTTTGTTTGTTTGCTTTTTTGGGCATCTCTGCTCTCCGGTGGTGGGAGTAGGAGGCCCAGCCCCACTGCTGGAATTGAACCTCCGTCCCAGTGGGCCGCAGTCCTGCGCACAACCACTACGCCACTGGGGCTCAGCCCAAATCTTATCTATATTTTTAAAGAGTCTTTCAATCATATTTGAGAACAGTATATGTATTTAGTAAGTCATGAAATATCCATGTATTGGAAGCAGGCATCATCATCCACATAAACCCTTGGCACTGAAAAAGTACATCACATGGTTATTTTTAATGTAACTATGATAATTACTTTAAGACAGGTCCATAACAAGCTTCCAGTCTAGTGAGAAAAACATGAAAGTAAGAGGACCCTTTGAGCCCAGTAACATAAGGCCAGTGCAGAGATGGGGATGCCCAGAATACACATAGGTGGGATACTTTAGGAACTCGGGAGCATGGCCTGAGGGAGGACAGTACAGAAGGAAAGCAGGCCTGCGTATGAATAGGACCAGAGAGAGCTCTGCCAGGACAGGCTTGTAAGTGAGGAGGCTCGGCATGCTTGTGAAACTGAAAAGACACACCCCAGTCAATAATGCATTTCTACTTTCATTTTGTTGAGATCTAAGCTGCACATAGTGAAATGCACAGACAGATCTGAAGAGCCTGGTTGGATGAATGTGGGCCAAAGTAGACACACCCTTATTCAAATACATCAGATCCATACAGAGCATGTCCTCCTGAAAGAGCATTCCCCGTGACTCCTCTCTTTCCCCAGGTCCCTACATACACCCCACTGGCCAGAGGAACCAGCATTCTGAAATTTTTTTCTGTTTAGTGTTTATTTTTTTTCTGAACTTCTTATAAATGGAAGTGTACACTCTTTTGTGCCAAGTTGTTTTTCTGAGCATTATGTCTGTGAGACTCATCCATAATTGTTGATCTTAGTCCTTTATGTCTTTTATTCTCAATCAGAATTGGTTTATTTTCTTGTTGATTGGTTTATTTATTTGCTTGTTGGACTGTTTCTGGTGTAAACAAAGCTCCTGTAAATAAAGCTGCTGTAAAATTCTCATAGAGGTTTTTTCTTGGACATATACATTTATTTCTCTAAAAGTGGAATTGCTTGGTCAAAGCACATGTGTATATTTAACTTTATAAGACAGTGACAAACCACAGTTCAGAAAGGGCCTCCAGGCAGAAGGTCAGCACAATCTCTTCTCCCAGGAATCACTGCTTACTGTCCCAGATTTGAAAAACAACAGCTGTCTCTGTTTTGCCTGTTTTTCTAGTTTATTTGACTGGGACCAGTTTTTTGTATAGGCTTCACTGCTCAATTCCTGTAAAAATCGTTTAGTGGTCGAATTGCATCCTCTCCTCTGGATGTACAATGCTTTATTTGAATGGTTCCATTCTTGGTTCTTCAAGGTGCTTTCCATTTTGGGCCATTCGACATCATGTGTTCACCAACATTTTATGTAGTTTTCTGGCTGGCACATGGATAATTTTCTTGAAGGAGATTCCAAGAATTGAAGTATATTGAGGCAAAAGGCTTACATAAAACAAACAAACAAATCCACTCCATTGATCAGTGCGGATTTCAGAGATGAACTGAGGGGTCCAGAGTCCCGTCTTTCTCTCCCAGAGCTACTGTTGTTCTCCACCTGCTGTTCTCCACCTCCCAGCCAACAAGCAACCACTGCATCACCAGAGCTCCTAATACTCCTAAAAAGTGACCTTTATTGCTGTTTATCTTTCAGATATATGGTTCTATTTATATGTCCATTGCTATGATTTATATAGTGCATCCCCCAATACCTTTGTAGTGATGGGATCATCCTGTTAGGGGAGAGGGTTACTTTGTTATGCTAATGACACCATACCACTGCTTCCTCAGCCTGATCACATCTGAGTTAATAAGGGAGAAGATTAGACACCAAGGGAGCATTAACAGGGAAACTCTTCCAGGAACTTGGGGACAGACAGTTGAGTAGTCAATGCTCTTTCTGGAGACCTGTCAGAGAGAATTACTGAAAATCAAGGTGTATTAAGTCATGTGGGAGCTGAACCCCAGATGGCGTAGTGGTTGTATGCGGGACTGGCCCACAGGGTTGGGGGTTCAAATACAGCAGCAGTTCTCCAGGAGCAAGGCTGGGCCTTCTACTCCCACCAGAGCAGTAATGGCCACACACACACACACACACACACACACACACACACTTCATGTGGAAATCCAGTTCTCTAAACCATGGTTATGACTTGATGCAGTTGCCCACATAGGAGTCAAAAGGAAAGTGCCTCTAGGGCTAAACCCACTGTGTGTTCAAGCTAATGCCTTTCCCCAGATCTACAATCACTTTGAACTGGTGCTCAGCTATTTGAAGAGCAGTCATTCATTCTGGCTGCCTGAGATTCTTGTTACAGTAGAAAACAAAACCTGAGAAAGCAATAAGATCAAATTAAAACCTGCAAATAATTAGCTGGGTGCCTAGTTTTCTAAACTAAGCCATCCTGAGAAATTTGGTACAGCTATGCCCAGTCATCTGGAATGACTTAAATTGCCTTCGAGAAACTTTTAGTTTCAAACTATGTGTGCAATTATTTCTTGGTTAAAGTTGGGCTCTTAATTAATCATCATTTTCTCATTAAATAATTAAGTGACTGACTTAGTGTGATTTCAGTAGTTCTCAGGAAGTAGAGTCCCCCAGGCATATAGAACATGACCTGAGAAAGGCCAGGCATATCACTTAACAATCTCTGTTTTCCCTCCTGTTGTGTTGTTTCTGCAACATACTGTGAATCTTTAAGTGTACAGTTCTGTGGTGTCGACGGTATTCATCTTGTCGCTATTGTTTTCTGGCACATATGCAGAAGATACTCGTCTTTGTTTTTGACATGGCGGAAACACACAAAATGACAGTTCAAAGGTGATGTCGTCGATCTCCACTTGGGATGGCCAACATTTAGAATTGTTTGCATCTTATTAAAAGCCAAATACTAAACTAACTGGCATCCAGTGGCGTCCAATTCATAGTGACCCTAGGAAAGGGTATCTTGACTAAAGAATCGCCTCATCCTTCTTCCTTGGAGTAGCTGGTGGGTGAGAGCCACCACCGATTGATTTGCAGACTAAAACTCACCCAAGAGTGCCACTAGGGCTCTTATTGCCAGTCTCGTACCGTTGGTCACTCATTGAACTGCTAACAAAAAGGTCAGCAGTTCAAGTCTACCAGCCCAGCCTCTCTAAAGGAGAAAGTTGAGGCTGTATTCTATAAAATTATAAAATCTCAAAAACCTAAAAGAGCCGTTCAACGCTGCTCCTAGAATGGGCATGAGTCAGAATTGACTCCATGGCAGTAAATTCGGGATCTTTTTTATTAGTAGTGTACCAGAGGAGCCCTGGTGTCATGGGTTTACACTTTTACTTCACACTGCAGAGGCAGCAGTTCAAACCCACAAAAGCCATTCCTTGGGATAAAGATGAGATTTTGCTGTTCCCATAAAGCCATACAGACTCAGAAACCCAATGGGGTCAGTTCTACTTGGTCATCCAGGATCCCTATAAGTCAGAATTAACTCAGTGATCATAAGATAATGAAACTGGCAAGAAATTTTGCTGACGTGGAATCTTCTGGCAGATTAGGGAATGATGCAAAAAAAAAAGTATGATAGGAACAATAAGTCTTTTGGTACATCATCTTCAGGGCCTTCTTTCACTTTACTATCATAAAAATTTGAGTTCTGTAATGTATCAGCTTGCCTTGCTAAGAGGCATCCTGGACATAGGGTCATGAGAAAGGTTACATTTCAAACAATCTTCCCCTGCCCTGAACTAAGAAAGCTTGACCTCTGCTGATGTAATTGACTTCTCAAGAGTGGATTCCCTGCTAAAGGTACTATGTTCCCACTCATTTCAGCTTACACCTTTCCATCTTCCTTGAAAAACAGAGTTTTCAGTCTCTTATCTAAACATTTATTTAGATAGTCTTCTTTCCAAAGAGGTAAATGTGTTCTGTAAGTTCAGTGCCTGACAAATGATCAATGTTTAAGGAAGATAGACATGTTGTAAGAACGGTGAGAATCTTCAAGTAGGATAGAGGAGGTTTTACCCACAAAGCTAATGTCTAGTGTGTAAAACTGTGGACAAGTCACCTAGAATTAGTAACCAAATGAAAGAAAACGTGATTATTCTAGGTACTGTAAATGTATGACTAATAGGTTAATGTTTAATTGGCAATAGTTAAGTAGAGATCTGCACAGCTCTCTTTCACAGTAATATCCCGGGGAGGACTTTAGCAGCTTAATGACGCAAGACTCCTTGCACGTTCATGGAGTGACAAGTTGTATTTCTCATGACAAAGGATTAGAGGAAGGATGTGTAGCCATGAACTCTGAACCACTGCTAATCTACTGGGGCTAAAATAAACCAACGTGAGGAGAGGGAGATTAAGTCAAAAGATGATATGTTTTCAGTCAGAAATTCCCAGAGAGTGAGCAATAGAAAAGGGTGGTGGTGGTGGTGGTGGTGGTGAAGAGTGTGGGATTTGAGGCCAAACTAAAAAGACCTCTAAAGTCTTTCTGCAATAGAGAAAGGAATCTGGCGAAGCATCAGGAAGTCCTTCTGGGTCTACTTGAGTCTTCGTCAGACCCACTTGCTTGCTCCCACTTGAGTATGTTTGTTTTTCCTATGCCAACAATGTCATCTCTTGATTTCTGGGCACCAATCCCCACCTCCATGACCTTTCATCCATGATGACTCTAACTTAGAGGCCTTTCCCGGTTTCACATGGCTCACCGATCCCTCTCCACGTTCCTCAACTCTCTGTCCTTACACCAACCAGGTGGTCTTTCTCTTTCAGCACTACCACATACCCTAACACCTGAGAACGTTCACCCTATTGTGTCCCTTACCTGGAAACACGTCCCTTTCTTCTCTTTGCCTAGACCACTGCTTCTTCCATTACCCATCACTCTCACAAGCCCATCACCCACAGACTTGGTTAGCCTCTCCTATGTTCCTGGATATTTCTAATCTTGTCTCCTTCTCCCTGATGGCTTGGTCCCTCTCTGCCTCTGCCCTTGGGACATGCTGTCCCCATGTATGATGTGCTCTAAGGTTTTTGCTATATTCATAGCACCTACAAGAGTTACAGAGCAGATAGACTAAATGAATGTCTGTTGAGTTAACTCTGAATGGAAACAACTTAGAGGATGTCCCTTGGTCTTGAGATGTGAACCTGCCATGCAGATGGATGAGAAAAGTGAACATTCCAAGAGCCACTTGGTGACAAGAGTAGTTGTGGTCTAGAGACAGTTCCAGCTAATCTCCCAGAAAGTTAGTTACATCATTCCAGAACACTTGGTGAGCCTGAGCAATATGAACAACTACATGAAGAAATAAATTGAGACGGAGAATAGAAGCTAACCTATTTTTCAATTTAGGCTTTTTAGATGAGTGATACCCTTGGAAATTACATGACTGGCTGTCACTTTGGGCTGCTTGTAGAAAGTTCGGTGGTTTGGAACCATCAGCTGCTCCAAGAGAGAAAGATGCAGCTTCTCCTCCCATAAAAAGTTTCAGTCTCATCCTCAGGGGGCAACTGCTATCAGTCGCCATCCTACCTGAAGGCAGCGAGGTGAGTGGAGTTGAACTTAGTTTTTCTTCAGACAGGCAAAGTGACCACAGGTCATGGGAAATCTCACTGGCAGACTCCTTCAGAAATATCTTTTCTATAATTTCAAGTATTCCTTTTTTGGCTTCAAAGGATAGAGTTCCAATGACTAGTTGTTTCTTACATAGGCTCATTCTATAGGTCATCTATTTAACCATGATTGTCTTCCTTCCACTGGCTTTTCCTCAAGGTCTATAGTTCAAAACTGTGCATTCTCTGATGTACTGACACATGAGTTTTGAGAAAAAAGTTTTTAGGAAAAAAATGACCTAAATTGATCACTACTGCTTTTCAATCTGTATCCCACCCTACAAAAAGGAAAAATATAGATAATTTAAGTGACTTGTTTTTAATATAGCTCCGTTGCATTTTCAAATTTAAAGAAAAACAAACCTAGTTTCACTCCAGGTATCTTCTCATTCGTGAGGATATTGATTTTTCTCTATTGATTTTGAATGTTATCGCTAAAGAAACAAACCCACTGCCTTTGAATTGACATCTACTCACAGCGACCCTACAGGGCAGGGTAGAACTGTCCCTGAGGGTGAGGGCAGTACGAAGCCCATCTTTCTCCCAGGAGTGCCTGGTCATTCTAAACTGCTGACCGTCTGGTGAGCAGCTCACCATGTCGTGCCCTCAGGTGGGTTTCCAGATGGTGACTCTACGTTCAACACAGCACAGCCCTTGCCCTGTCCTGTGCCAGCCTTACAATTGCTCCTGGTGGGAGCACAGACTTGCAGTCCATGCATCAAGCATCAGGTGGAGGCTTTCCTCTTCTTCCCTGACTCTACTTACCCTGTAAGGAAGACCTAACAAAAACACAAACTAAAATGATAAAATGGAACATTTAAAATCACTCATCATAATAGATTGATCTAAAGCAAGTATTGCACATACCCTACTTGTTCAATAAATGTCTAAACTCCAGAACATATGTATTTCCACCCAATGTGAGATACTACTTTACATGCATATCAATTGACTTGATATTTTAGTAATTGATATTCTATAGAAGGTAGAAGTGATTAATATTTGTGTCAATAATGATCCTCCTTTTAAGTATTCAAGGAGCACTAGTGGCCGTGCTAGGTAAGCAGTGGACAGCTAACCATAGGCTGGTGGCTCAAACCCACCAGCTAGTCTGTGGGAGAAAAGTGAGGTTTGCTTCAGTGAAAATGTATAGCCTCGGGCTGAGCCCCGGTGGCGTAGTGGTTGTGCGCAGGACTGCGGCCCACTGGGACGGAGGTTCAATTCCAGCAGTGGGGCTGGGCCTCCTACTCCCACCACCGGAGAGCAGTGATGCCACCCCCCCCCCCCAAAAAAAAAATGTATAGCCTCAGAAACACTACAGAAGACCACTTTTAGTCAGAGTCTGGCTTTGCTTTAATAAGCACTTGCTTCTGTATTCTTGAGTATAAAATATGAATTCACATGATCATTTTAACCCTTCTATTAATTTTGTAAGAAATACAGCTTCCAGAGCATAATTCCCTACCTTTATAGAAATGATTGAAGGATATTGTTCTCAAACACCCTTCATCCAATTCTCCTTTGTCTATGAAAAATACATCTTCATTATGTAAGAGTGAAACAATTTCTCTGTTCGCGTCTCACTTGCTGCTGTGAGGGCAGGTATATCCTTTGATGACGGTGATACCCAGAAGGGATAGCTTGCCTGGAGTTTGGACCTGCGGATGATGTGCAAAGCACAGTCCTGCACAGCAATGATCCTTTCCGGGGCGGGGGGGAGGGGGGGGCGGCGCGGAGGGCTCCGGGGTGAGGGGACTGCCCTTTCCCTGCAGAGAAGCTGACCTCTGACGCTGGAGAATTAAGCTCCCTGTGTTTTTCAGATATCTGGAGCTTGAGATGGCTTGAGTTTATTTAAGTTAAGATCGAAGTCCATATGGACATTCCTGTCTGAATTCCTTTGCTCAGATTCATGCCTGATGTACGCCGACTTTATTTATGTGACCTCATTTATGTGCATTCCAGTGATCATTAACAAAGGCAACTTGGTGGAAATCTGGGATGACAGTGGATTTTACAATGGCCATTTCAGCAAGACTGCAATGGTTGTCCATTGAGTAAAAACCCTTGTGTCATCAATTTGTGTGCAGCCAGCCTTGTATGCTGAGAAGACACAGGTTAGCCAACGAGGCCAGAACAGGGAAACAGTGTGATCATGGATTTCATTCAGACAAGGCTTGCAATGCTGTGTTCATGGGGATTCCCCAACTGCTATGTTCAAAATATTTTCTTTCTACTTGGGCCCTTGGTATCAGTTCCTCATTTATCCCTCTCTCCCCTACCCTTACTCCTCATGAAACCTTGATAATTTATAAATTGTTATCATTTTGTCGTGTTTTACACCAATCGATGTCTTCCTTCACCCACTTTTCTGTTATCCATCCCACCTAGGAGGAGCTATGTGTGGATCATTGTGATTGGTTCTCCCTTTCTCCCCCCACAGTCCCCTTACCCTCCTGGTATCGCTACTCTTATTTTGGTCCTGAGGGGTTTGTCTGTCTTGGAGTCCCTGTATATCCAGCTCTTAGCTATACCTCTGTATGTGTTCTGGTCTAAGCAGATTTGTAAGGCAGAATTTGGGTCATGATAGTGTGGGGAAGAGGGGGAAGGAAGCATCAAAGAACTTGAGGAATGTTGTATGATTCATCGATGCTATACTGCACTCTGACTGAATTGTCTCTGCCTTATGATCCTTCTGGAAGCGGATGTCCAATTGACTCCAGTTGGGCTCTGGCTCTCCACTACACACTCCCCCTCATTCACATCGATCTGATTTTTAGTTCTGGATCTTTGGTGACCAGACAGTGTCTCATTCTTTTGTACATAGGCCTGCTATGAATCAGAATCTACTCAACACTACCTAGTAACAGCAACAAGACACAGAGATAGTACATCTTTAAAAAGAAGTACCTGTTTGTCATGAATGGTTATCCACTAGCTGAATGTCTGGTAGTTTGAGATGTGTCTCAGAAAACAAGCCCTGCCTTAGATCTCTGGAAGAGCAGGACCTTGAAAACCCTGTGAAGAAAATTTTGCTTGGACCTGCCTGCGGTCACTGGGAACTGGAATATGCTTGATGGGAGTTCAGTGCAACTAGCTAAGGCATTATATATATATATATGTATATATATATATATATAATTACTGCACTTAGAAAATAAAAAGTACATACACATACACTTGCATCAATGCATGTTAGGGAAACTCTGGAATAAATGATAATTCATATGGCAGGGATGGGAGAAAGCATTATTGGTTAATGTTCATAATTGAGAAGTGGGTGCTTGCTAAAGCTGAATTATGAAAAAAATGAATTTGAAACTCATAGAAACTCTATTTTAAAATAAAGTTCTATCCAGGGAATCATGGCCAATTTAGAAAGTCTTATCTTGTGATGAATATTTTCAGGAAATTAGTGTGTCAAAGAGAAGACTTTGGACTTAGGAGACGATATATGATAATTGTACTTAAATAGTTCAAGTGTACTGAGTGATAAAGATCAGCAGTGATCAAAACCCCAAAATGTGAAGGCTGAGCCAGTTCCTCCTTTCCCACATTTCTTGCTAGTCATCAAGTTCCCCTAAGCCACCAGGAGTTATGCCAGCACTCATAAGTCAGAGAACATTGAATAGGCAAGCTGAGGCCCCAACTTTGGGGAGTCCATAGACACTTGAACTTTCTGACCTACTGTGCACAATTGTGGGACTTGTTTCCCACTACTCTTTCAGGAAGTTAGCCACAATCTTAGGAGTTCTCACAACACTCTCATTTTCTGCCTGCTTAGCTCCCATTCTCTCTTGGGCTTCAGTACTTCACTGGAACTGCCCACAGAACTCGAGTGAGCATACCCTACTGAAGACAACTGCTTTGTTATCCCCCAGGATGAGGGGAGTCCACGGCGGTTTGCAATGTGAGGCCTCAGTGTTTGCAGGGATTTTCTACCCTTCCAAAAGCAGATATTCTCTCCAACCAGGAAGTCTTCTGAGCCTTCACATTCAGAGATTTTATTGACTAGTCTTACATGAGAGGCATGAAGGGCCCTGGAAATGACCTCTTATCATTATTACCACTAATAATGTGCCCTTAATTGTGAGTAATCTTTGAGTTGCATTCTAAAGCCATACACCACCCGGAAAATATTCTCGTGACATATTACCAGTCAGTGTTCTCAATCAGTTATAATCAAAAGCGTTCAGACACTTGCATTGCCATCGCTCGTGTTCTCTCAAAGAGCACTATGACTTTGAGCAGTTACTGTTGATTCTTGACAGAGATATGTGTCTTTGTTTCAGGTCTTTCAAGTCGCATATATCATCATCAAAGCTGCTAATTCCCCACGGCCTGGAAACTGGATTTTGGAGCGCTCTCTGGATGGTACCAAGTTTACACCCTGGCAGTACTATGCAATCAATGACTTGGAGTGCCTGACACGTTACAACATAACCCCAAGACGGGGACCCCCCATTTACAGGGAAGATGATGAAGTGATCTGCACCTCCTATTACTCTAGGCTGGTGCCTCTGGAGCACGGAGAGGTACTGTGTCCATTTGGTGGGGTGATTTTTCTACCAGAACCCCTCCCGCAACATTAGTCTCGCCATCATTAACCATTGAAAATGTGTCCTCTCACTATAGATTTTAATGATCTTCCCTGTAATTATCTTATATTTCAAGTATCATTGAATAGTGTCAACTGGTAATTAATTTCACAACCAATAAAGTTAATTTTACTGGTTTCCACCTTAGAGGAGAATCCTCAGCCTTCCTTAGGCAGTGATTCATGAATTGTTCTTCTTTATTGAAAGATAAAAGGAGGTCTGAAATGCCTCTAACAAGTAGTCTCTGGTAAGACTATTCTTTAGTGGGTGTTGGGGCTAGGAGATAGGCTGTGTATTATTACAGCTCAGTGCTTGAAACATACCCATTGTGTCTGAGTCTACACCACTCGTCTGAGTGCAATTAAAACAAACCACTATTGGGGAGCACATGCATGGTTGGATGAGCTAAAGCTACAAAACCTCTCTGACGTGCTCAGCACAGAGGGACCTCTGCAGTGAGCTCTGGCATTGTTTCAAGAGCAGAGATTCATTAAGAGAGCAGGAAAATAGGCACTTGTTCTCCCTTCTCCCTAGTCAATTCATGTCATTGAGAATTAGTTTCAGGGCAGTCATAACATAATGACAGATGTTAAAATAGCCTCAGCACACTGGGACAAGTGGTTTCGCTCAAAGGTTTTCAGCGGGTATGGATAGCTTCAATACAATTTGGATGTATCTCTCAGTTGTTCACAGAGAGATCACAAATATTAGACATTTCTGCAAGAAAATCAAATCTGTTTTGCTGAAAGCTTATATCTTCATAAGGATTAGGTCCCACGGTTAAACCTTAAGACTACATTTTTGAAAGCTTGGAATTGAACTATATTTATTTTGATGTCTTCACCCTCAGATTCATACATCACTAATTAATGGCAGACCAAGTGCTGACGACCTTTCACCGAAGTTGCTGGAGTTTACCTCTGCCCGCTATATCCGGCTTCGCTTACAGCGCATTCGAACCCTCAATGCAGATCTTATGACCCTGAGCCACCGGGAGCTCAGAGATCACGATCCCATTGTTACTCGAAGAGTAAGTAACAGGGCACCTCTGCTGACAGGTGTGAAGAGTGCACTGGAAGAGAAAAGTCCTCCTCTTTTTTATTAGCTCTGTTCTTTCTTCTTATCGTATCAAAGATATATAAGATCACCACATGGTTTGTTAGAGATGTTGCCTTCAAGCGAGGTGATTATCTTGGCATGTTCTCAGCTCCCCTAATGTCCACCCTGTTCCCCAAATCCAATCGTGTCGTGAATGCAGTGGTCGTGCCAATCCCATTGCTGACTTCACCTAGCAAGGGTTGTAATTTTATTCCACTTAAAGGGAACTGCAAATTTTGGAGACACACATTACATTCAGAAAAATGTCCATGTTCAGTGTATATGTAGAAGCTTTTATGTACAACATTTTCATATCCCTTTTAAATCATATAAGCAGGATTCTGGATTTTAGGGTATCCCTGGATGTAATGTTTAAGAAAGCCCTATTCCTTTTACAAAAGTAGTTGTACAATTTTACAAAAAGTCCAGCAACAAGTGAGTCTTGTGATTGTGCAACATGTTTTCCGATATTTGATGTTGTCAGCCATTTTCATTGTGGTCATTCTCAAATAGTTTTGTTTGTTTGTTTGTTTGTTTGTTTGGGCATCACTGCCCTCAGGTGGTGGGTGTAGGAGGCCCAGCCTTTGCTCCACGGAGCTGGAATTGAACCTCCATGTCAGTGGGCCGCAGTCCCACGCACAACCACTACGCCACCGGGGCTCAGCCCATTCTCAAATAGTTTATAATGACATCTCTTTATAGTAATTCATATTTCTCTGATGATTTTGAGCATGGGCTTTTTGTTTGGGCCGGGGTCGAATCAGGCAGCGCCCTGGACCAGGTATCCCCCCAAACCAAGCAGCCCCTCACACCCCTCTGCAGCAGCCTCACAAGAAGGAGATGAACAACCTGCTGAACTTTGTGACCCCTGCCTCTGGCACTTCACCGAGCTGATCTCCCCAAAGGACACAGTCCCTTCACAGAGCTTATCTTTCAGGGCCAGGTCGATACAGCCTCTTTCCTCAGTGTTCCAGAAATCGGGTCTGTGAAAGACAAAGTATGCTCAAAAGTCATATCCTGATGCAGACCCTGCAACTGCAACATCAGAAAGCCTCATTCCCCTTATCGGTACACTCATCCTTGGCTCAAGCCCCGTATATGTCCCACTGCCTCACTGCCAGGCATGGCTTCCCTTAGCCTAACTCTCAGGCTTCAGAACCGTCCCGAATCTCAAGATGCTCCTGTCACTTTCTCTGCTGCCCCTTCCCTTCCCCATCCCTAACTAAGTGCTAGCTCCTCCCTGCAGCTCCATCACCACCTGACTTTTCTTATACAATTGAACACTTTGACCATGTTTAATTGGGTTATCAGTTCATATAGATGAGTTTAAAAGATACTAATGTATTTTGCATATATGTCCCAAATCATATATATAATGGGATCTTCAAAAGTTTCATGGAGCATAGCATTAAAAGGTAATGGGATTTTCACATGAGTGTGTGAATGTTTATGTGTTCCTGTGAGTACCTTCTCACTATTGAACTTGCTTATTCACTTTCTTACATTATATGTGATGATCAGAAATTTCAATTTTTTTGGGGGGGTGGGGGCATCACTGCTCTCCGGTGGTGGGAGTAGGAGGCCCAGCCCCACAGCTGGAATTGAACCTCCGTCCCAGTGGGCCGCAGTCCCGCGCACAACCACTACGCCACCGGGGCTCAGCCCCAGAAATTTCAATTTTGAGAAGCATTGTTTATCATTTTTCCTTTTATGGGTATTGTTCATTGTGTCCTCTCTGAATAACTTACCATCCCTAATTTACAACTATAATCTCCTATGCTTTATTCTAGTAGATTTATGGTTTCGGCTTTTATCTCCATGACCCATCTAAATTCATTAAGTGCTGGGTGAAATTTCCAGGGAAAGGTTTATGCCTCGTTCCCATTTTGTACGTCAAGCTGTCCAGGCATTGTTTGTCTTTCCTCATTAAATTTGCTTCAGAGCACCTGTTGAAGCACATGTTTCCTCCTGGTGACGGTGACTCCATTATTAGACTGTGTATTACTTCCTGGATGTATTTCTCTATCCAACATCAAACTTTCCTCATTACTGTGGCTTTATAGTAACTTTTGGGGTCAGGTAATGTTGTTCTCTAAATTGGTCCTTTCCAAAATTGTTTTGCAATATTGCAGATTTCTCATATTTCATTATAAACGTTAGAATCCGTTAGTCAATCTTTGATGCATATTGCTATGTTCATTTTGCCAATATTTTGTAAATTCTTTCAATAGCATATGTTGTGAAGATGACTGGCATGATTTAAGATGCAGCCATGTTGGGGAATCTGTTTAGGTTCCTATAGTTTCTGATTTTGTGCTAATTTGAAGATTATTTAATTGAGTACAATAATTCTTTGCGTTAATTATCATTTTAAGTGTATGAATAGCTATGTCTTAAAGGTGTGGATACACATTTTAAATTACTGATGTGAACTCTTAGAGCTCCTGAGATGTTTATTGAAGTGTCAGCACTTTCCTTGAAATATGAAAGATTTTATGTTTTCTTTGTAATTTTCTCTTTCCTAAGTATTACTATTCAATAAAAGACATTTCCATCGGAGGAATGTGCATTTGCTACGGCCACGCTCAGACCTGTCCATGGGATGAAACTACAAAGGTAAACTCTAGTGCTTTACATTTTTCAAAAGCTTTAAAATAAAAGTTCGGATACAATGAGTGCTTATATTACTCTTTTAAACAATTGTTTTGGGGGAATATTCAAAGGCCTAAAACCATAATGCAATTAAAAAATTATTTAGCTAGTTTTATTAGCATTTTCATTTCGATTGGTTTTTAAGACTTATGATTTCTAATTAAACCTTTACTGTGAATTTTGGCATCTTTCTCTGTAGTAACCTTATAAGACATAGTAGAAAGGCACTTTAGAATTTCAGAATTTATAAATCATTATGAGATTAGACACCCGCATCTATCTCTAGAGGAAAAGCTGGAGGGTTCCACTGGCTGACTTTTCCCTTACCAGCCCCTCGCATAATCTCCTCCATAAAATGAGGAGAGGGTTTGAGGGTTTGGATCTCTCTATAAGACTCCCCGCACCTATAGACACACACAAAAATACACAAACCCAAAATGAACTCACTGCTGTCAAGTCAGTTCTGACTCAGAGTGGTTTCCGAGACTGGAAATCTCTACTGAAGCAGACAACGCCAGCATTCTCCCTTGAGCAGTTGTTGTGTTTGAGCTACTGACCTTGCAGCCTAACATCTAGTCCCCGGTGCCACTGGGGCCTCTTCTCTGGAAGACACACACACACACAACATATGCAGTCATTCATACTTAGACTTGGAAAGAAGCATTTCCGTTTTCTCATTTGCCCCGTCTTCCATTTTCATGGGCTTAAATCAAGATAAAATAAAGTTTATTGTTACGTGTCAAAATGACATTCACCCCCCACCTTTCTTTTAAGCAACTCACATTATTTCTTGGGTCCCCATCATTCCCTTCTAGCTACAAGCTTTTGCGATCTTCTTATCGAAGTTGAAATATATTTGGTGAATATCAAGCAATCTATTAGTGGGCACTTTCAAACCCTGAGAGTTGACAAATCTATTAAAAATGATAGTTGACCCTCATTTTAAAGTTGCTTTATTTCTCCTCACTTGTATTTCTACATGTGCATGTATTTTTTCTCTAAAATGAAATGCCTCTTCATTGATATCGCTATGTACCTTCCCCGTGAGACCTTGCCACATAGTTACTGTGACAGGCTTTACTTTAAATAACAACAAAGAGATAGCCTCTAGAGATAGATGCAAGTGAAGGTCTTAATACCTGTCTTCTGTTCTGTTTAGAAAATGCAATGCCAATGTGAACATAATACCTGTGGGGAAAATTGCAGTCAGTGTTGCCCTGGATTCCATCAGAAGCCCTGGAGGCCTGGGACTATCTCTTTTGGTAACACATGCGAAGGTAAATGCACATTTCGAATTTGGAGAGTGGTAAGTCCCCTCCTCTGAATATTGCTATGATGATTTGACAACTTTTGTAATTGAGAAATACATTTTATCCTGAAAATTCAAATAGTTCCAAAAAACTGCTGATCACCTTAGTAAAGTTTAAATGATCAAGACCTAACGAAATATGTACAAATTTCATCTATTTATCTAACTTGCTATTAAGGTGATATGAAATGCTATTTCTGAAAACAAATGCCCAGAATGCCATTTTGTGGATATAACATAGTTTATTTAGTTTCCTGTTAACCGACATTTTTTTGTTATTAATCTTCTGTTTACAAAATGGTGCAGTGATGAATCCTAGACATGCCATTCACAAAGCACGAGTATTTCTGCAAGCTATAATCATAAAAGATGGTTGCTGAGTCGAACGAGGTTACACATTTCTAACTTTGGTTGCTCTTCCCAACAACCCTTGGTAAAATTGCTCATATCCTATTATGATTTTGGTTTAATTTTATCATCTAAGAAATTGATTTTAGGGGCTGAGCCCCGGTGGCGTAGTGGTTGTGCGCGGGACTGCGGCCTACTGGGACGGAGGTTCAATTCCAGCAGTGGGGCTGGGCCTCCTACTCCCACCACTGGAGAGCAGTGATGCCCCCCCCCCAAAAAAAAAAGAAAGAAATTGATTTTAGGAAGAAAGGACTTTCTTTACCTAGAACATCATACAGATGTAAATTGAGGTGTTAAAATATTCTTGTAGAATGCAATTGTCACAATAAAGCCAAGGACTGTTATTATGATGAAAATGTGGCTCATGAGAAGAAAAGTTTGAATATTGCTGGGCAGTTCCAAGGAGGAGGAGTTTGTATAAACTGCCAAAAGAACACCATGGGGATCAACTGTGAAACGTGCATCGATGGATATTACAGACCACAAAAAGTAAGAGTATTCCTTCACTCTCTCTGAGCTTCCTTTTCTGCTCTCTTGTTAGTATGATACTGAGTCAGCCCCCAGACTCAATATGAAAGACCCATTTCCTTTTGAAAAGGGTCATTTATGTTCTGATGCTAGTTTGATTTTTTAGATACTTATATATTATTCTATCTACTACATTCCAGCTCAAAGCAAAACATCTAGAAAATGCATTCATTGTGATTAAGCATGTATTTTGGAGTACATTACCTTTAAAATTGAGGTTTTTAGAACACTAAATGTAAATGTGAACTTTCAACTAATAACTGAAGCAGCTCTTTCTTTCAGAGAGAAGTTGGTGAATAAATCCCAGTTAAATTGGAGTGTAGCCATTGCCGGGACATCCATATTTCTCTGATTATGAAGCCAGTTGCCCTTGAGCTGATTCCAAATCATGGAAACTTCCGTTTGTGTCAGAGTAGACCTGTGTACCATGGTGCTTTCAGTAGCTGAACTTTCAGAAGTAGATCACCAGGGCTTTCTTCTGAGGCACCTAGGGTGGGGGGGGGAGGGTGACTTGTAGCTCCAGCCTCTCAGTTAGTAGCCAAGTGTGTTGACCCTTTGCCTCACACTGGAGCTCCTAGACTGCTTAACATAAGACTGAGGGATAGCAAAGGGTGGGTGGTTGGGTAGCAGTGGTGATATGAAAGGATATTGTTTTGCTAATGATGCTACCTGCTGCCACCACCAACCCGAGATGTTTGACATTTCTTGTTTTTTTTTTTTTGACATTTCTTGCTTTAAGAACACATTATCTTCCTGAAATCTGTACCTCTTGGTTAGCAAAAGCATTCAATAATCATGTCTCAAATGATATCATTGATTCCATTGCTGATAATGCTGCTATTTCTGGTAAAATAATTTAGGGTATTCTCTGCCTTTCAGGTTTCTCCTTATGATGATGATCCTTGCCATCCCTGTGACTGTGACCCCTGGGGGTCCATTGGCTTTGTCTGTATTAAGGATGATCTTCATTCCAACTTACAGGAGGGTATGTAGTTGATTTGCTTTGGGGCAGTGATTTGGGGTAGGGGATTTAGATCTAATGGAAATGCTATCATCGTGCAGCACTTTGACATAGATCATCACTGATATTTTATTCACCAATAAAAGGGAGCTTCAAAAAGTTTGTTTAAAAAAATTCATTATCCTTTCACTTTATTTTTCATGAATCCTTTTTGAAGTCCCATTTATTTAAGGAAGACCCTACTCAATCTCCACATGAGAGAGATAAGGCAGTTTGCTCCTGTAGAAATTTATAGTTTTGGGCCGAACACCCCCCCCCACCCCGGGGCATAGTTGTTGAGTGTGGGACCGCAGCCCACTGACTTGGAGGTTCAAATCCAGCAGCAGCTCTCCAAGAGCAAGGCTGGGCCTCTCACTCCCACCAGAGGGCAGTGATGCTCCCACCCACCAAAAAGAAAGAAATTGATAGTCTCATAAACCATGAAGAACAGTTCTACTCTCCTATGGGGTCATTAAGAATCAGAATTCATTCAGTGACAGTGGGCTTTGTTGGTACTATATGTAATTAGTTTTCTAGGACCTAGAAACCTATTATTGAACCAGAAAATAAAAATCTCTGCTCATAGGTACTAAACAAATGAAAACCTCGGCATTATGATACCTTGTAGGGGCAAGTGTCATGAAAGGAAAAAAACAGAGATTCTGAAACTAGCTCTGACTTGTGGAGTAGCTGAAGCTGAGAAATGATGAAGGCAAAGAGCTGAACAGAAAATTTCAAAAGGCAGCTTGAAAAGGCAAAGTAGAATACTATAATGAAATATGAGGAGAAAAAAGAAATGTGAGGGGGCACTCCACCAAAATAAGAAGAAAAAATCTGCTTGGCCCATGGACCTGATTCACCTGACTTCGCTCAATGACTTCTCTTGTTTCCCCATATGAAAAGGGACATGAAAGGACAGCGATTTGACAGTGTAGAAGAAGTGAAGAAAATGATGAGGGAGGTGTTGTCATCCATCCAAACAGATGATTTTGAAAAATGTTTCCAAGAATAGAACTACAGATTTGACAAATGTATTAAATGTAATGGAGAGAACTTTGAAAGTAATAAGGTTATTTAGTAAAAAAAAATTTTAATACATAGCTTTGAAAAAATTCCCCCTTTTGGGGGGAAGGTGGGAGGGGGAAGGGGGCAGGTTTACCGTCTCGTATATAAAGACTTGGATTTAGAGAACCAAAAAGGGAAAACATAAGCATATCTTAAACTTGAAGCACTTGCTGCTGAGGGTCAGGAACTGCAGTTTTTAGGATGGAATACAACACAATTAAAAAATAAAAAATAGAACTTCATAACTAGACTATTAGGTAACATCATGATACATGAAGAAAAGATTGAAATTGTCACAGATTTTGTCTGACTTGCATCCACAATCATTGAAGAAGCAGCAGTCAGGAGATCAAACAATGCATTGCATTAGGTAAATATACTGCACAGGCCTCTTTTAGAGTATTGAAACGGAAGTTGCTTTGAGGATTAATGTGTGCCCGATTCAAGCCAGGTCATTTCCAATAGTCTCACATGCGCGTGAAAGTAGGACCTTGAATAAAGAAGACCAAAGAAGAATTGATATATTGGAATGGTGGTACTGCTGAAAATACAATTATCTGCTAAAAGGGCAAACAAATCTCTCTTGGAACAAGTACGGCTGATGACCAGGCTTCAGCTGACATACCTTGGACATAGTGTCAGGAGAGAAGGACTTCATACTCGGTGCAGGGGAGGGGCAGCAAAAAAGAGGACGGTCCTTAAGAAGATGGACTGACACAGAGGCTGCAACAGAGGGACCATTGTGCGAATGCAGCAGTTCGAGGCACCCTTTCATTCTTTGTACCTAGGGTCCCTATGGCTTGGAACCGACTCTGTGGCAATTAACAGCAGCATGTCTTAAATTGAAGTAACTCAGAAATTTCAATCCTTGGGTTGCACTATTCAAAGGCTCTATGGGCAAAATAATGAATGATGCAAGAAGCATCAAAAGAAGCGCGAAAGAATACATAGTCACTGTACCAAAAAGAAATATTTAGTCAACCTTCTGCCATTTCAGGAGGCAGCATATGAGCTAAACCAAATAATCTGAAGGAAAAAGTTCAAGATGCCTTGAATTCATTAGCCAAAAGCGAGGCCCCAGGAATTAATGGGATACCACTTGAAATAGTTCACCAAGCTGAAGGATCACTGGAAACAGTTATTCATCTATACCAGAAAATCTGGACGACAGCTAAATAGCTAATTGGAAAATATTCATACTTGTACTCATTCTAGAGAAAAGCGATCAAACAGAGTGTCCAAATAATAGAAAAATCTCATTAATATCACATGCAAGTAAAATGTTGGTGAAGATCACTCATCATGTGTTGCAGCAGGAACATTGACAGGGACCTTATAGAGCTTCGGGGGGGGGGGGGGCACTGAAACATGAAACACCACAGCTTGGGCCAGGTGTCCCTGATTCTTCAAAGTAATATCCTTGTTTTCCAACACCTTAAAGAGGTCTCGTGTAGCACATTTACCCAACACATGCGTGGTTTGATTTCCCAACCACTGTTTCCAGGAGCATTGATAGTGAGTGTATCCAAGCAAGATGAAGTCCTTGACAACTTCGGTCTCTTCTCTTCGGTCTAATGGATCTTGGCTGAGAGTAGGGAAAATCAGAGAGATGTTTATTTGTATCTTATGGTCTATACAAAGCTCTTCAACTGTGCGAGTAGCTGCCAGTATCGGGACAGGGTGCCTATTGCTGTTCATCTTTATTATTGCTCCTCCCCTTGAAGCTAAAAGAGATCAAAGGTGACCTTCACACCATTTTTACACAGGTCATTGTTAGAGAAGAGTGAATTCCACCCTTGCTCTTAAAGCAGCTCAGACATTCTCTAGTTATTTAATCTTCTCCATCTGCTATGGTTCTTACAGTCAATATATGCATATGTATGCACATATCTATATACACATAAATATATTAAATATATGTTAATATATACATGTGTGGTTATATATAATATACCCATGTATGTGCAGGCATAAATATATGCATGTGTATATGTGGGGGTAAATGTCTACCTCTATTGGGGTATAGACATCACTGGGGGTGGTGGTTAGGTGCTCTCAGGGAGATTCCCACTCTCAGCGACCCTTTCTTTCAAAGACCTTCTTGGTTGCTGTCCCTCCCCAGTCCCGAGTATGATGTCCTCCTCCAGAACAGGTCTCTCCTTGTAACATGCCCCAAAGTATGTGAGAGAGGGCCTCACCATCATTGCCTTTCAGGGGCATGCTGACAGTTCTCCTTCCGAGCCACATCCGAGCAGCCCACACTGCTTTCCATCTTCTTCGCCAACCTCACAGTCCAACTGCCCTGATGTTTCTTTGGTCTTTCTTATTCGTGGTCCAACTTTCTCATGATATGAAGCTATTGAAAACACCACAGCTTGGGCCAGGTGTCCCTGATCCTTCAAAGTAATATCCTTGTTTTCCAACACCTTAAAGAGCTCTCGTGCAGCACATTTACCCGACACATGCGCGGTTTGATTTCCCGACTGCTATTTCCAGGAGCATTGATAGTGAGTGTATCCAAGCAAGATGAAGTCCTTGACAACTTCGGTCTCTTCTCTATTTATCATGATGCTGCCTGTCGGTCCAGTTGTGAGGATTTGGGTCTTCTTTACATTCAGTTGGAATCTCTTCTGAAGGCTAAAATCTCGTCTTCATGAATAAGTTTCGTAAAGGAATACACCCCCTCTGATTTTAGTTTTTGGGGCATCACGGCTCTCCGGCGGTGGGAGAAGGAGGCCCAGCCCCACTGCTGGAATGGAACCTCCATCCCCGTGGGCCGCAGTCCCGCGCGCAACCACGACGCCACCGGGGCTCAGCCCTCACCCTCTCTGATTTTAAATTAGGCACCATTCCCTTGTTTTGTTGGCACACTGCCTCTTGATCCAGGCACATGTGCCACTTGAGTGGAGTGCAACATATTGGAATACGCTGACTCTTTATGTATTGTCAATGCTTCCATTCAAGTAACAATGGTTCATCTGAGTAATTGTAACAGAGACTCTAGGCCAAAGAGCCTAAAATATGTATCTGATTCTCTACAAAAAGAGCTTGCCGAGCCTTGATTTAAATGTCTTTTATCTTCATGCTGATTATTGTCTTTTTTTTTTTTTCTCTCCAGGGAAGTGGCCAGGCCAGTGCCCTTGTAAGGAGGGTTATACAGGAGAAAAATGTGATCGGTGCCAATTTGGTTATAAGGGTTACCCCAAGTGTGTTCCCTGTGAGTGCAGTTCAGCGGGCAGTGTGAATGAAGATCCCTGCACAGAGCCTTGTGTCTGCAAGGTACACAAGACACCAAGATGAAATGTGTCCTCATGCTCTCTTTGAGACTTTGGCTTGGATAATCTGGCCTTGATTTAAGCAAAGGATTAAGAGAACACTCCTTCCCCCATACCTTCCTGGGAAGTATGGCATTGTGTCCCAATGGGCTGACCATAATATATGTCCTTGGACTTAGCTAGCACAGAGTTCTTGGCACCCTGTGAGCACTGATCATATATTCTAGAAACGTTTTTGTGACTTTTCAGAATGAAGCTAAACGTTGTTAGGTGCCATGAGCCAGTTCAGACTTAGAATATGAGTCACTCTATGGAAAGCAAAAGGAAACACTGCCCAGTCCTGCACTGTCCTCACAAGTATTCTTATATTGGAACCACATTGCAAATCCATCAACAAAATGAACTGAAGCTAAGCATAGATGAAGATTATTAATTAGACCTTGGTTTATAACTGTCCTCCCCCCTTGGCCTTCTTTTCCAGGTTTATGTGCCAGGGTAAACCAAGTAAAATGAAATTTTTAAAAACATTCATTAAAGGCAGTTACATGATTTTGGATTTCTCTTCAAAAGAATTGAACAACATGAGCAAGGTGGTTAAACGGATACAGTTAGATGTTTTAGTTGACAATATCATGCTAGTAACAATTTCTACTGGTAGTGTGTAGGACTTTTCCCTCTCTTGTATGATTATTTTAGTTCCACATAAGCAGACCACTAGGCACATTTTTTATATTGCTACAATGCATTTGTCAAAATTCTCAGGACACACTCCTCCATAAGTCTGTCTTTGCTTCAGACACCAGACACAAGACCCCAAGACTATGCACATGGTCTGTTTTAACCTGAGACATTTTCTTGGCCTACGGTATCAGAGGGGGATCCAAGTGTTCTATCAAGAATTAGAAGACATTCCAGTCTCTGAAGAAATGCTGAAGATCTGGTGGTTTGATAAGCACAAAGGTCCAAGGTTCTGACTTTCTATTCCTGTGAAGAGTTACAATTTTGGAAACTCCAAGAGCAGAGGGTCCGTGAGTCGGAACGGGCCTGTGAGTTTTGAGTTTGGTGGTGCTGGTGGGTGAATTTTGGACTGCCAGTTACAAGGTTTGCAATTCGAGCGCCCCCCCCTCCCCTGGTGCTCTGCATAAGGAAGACAACGCTGCCTGCTCCTGTCAAAATGTACAGCCTCAGAAGCTTCACAAAGGACCCCTATGAATGGACTCAGTGGCACTGGGTTTGTTCATTGATTGGTGGTCTTTTTCCCATAATTTAAAATGTATGAAAGAACAGCAGAAGCAGTTTTAAAACAGAAAAAGAACACAAAGCCATTTGAGACAACACTCATGCTCCAAGTTTCCTAGTTGTTTTTGTTTGTTTGCTTGCTTGCTTTTTACTACAAAATGAAGTGATAAATTTTTCAAAACAGGTCTCCTGAAGATATGAGAGAAAGCTATAACAATGTGCTTTCATAAAGGCTAGAGTTTTGGAAACCTTATAAGGCCGTTCTACTCTGTCCTGTAGGGTCACTGTGAGTTAAAAATAACATGTCGGTGCATTGCAACCCCCAGTCACCTTCTGAAAAGATTCACATCCTGTTTACTTATTCATCTACGTCGCTCCAAAGCCTTTCTTGTGAATGTCACTTTAAAAAATTCTATCTTTCGGAACACATTGATTTCAAAAGTGGTTCCTCCACTCTAACTTGCAGGCAAATGTTGAGGGGGAAAACTGTGATCGCTGCAAACCAGGATTCTTTAACTTGAAGGGCAGGAACCCGCTGGGCTGCTCCGAGTGCTTCTGCTTTGGTGTGTCTAATGTCTGCAACAGTCTCTCTTGGCCCATCAGCCAGGTGGGTAACAAGCAAGTATTTAAGGCACTTACATGAGCTCTTTGGGCTGGGGCTGGGAAGCAAGGAGCCTGACCCCCACCATGTCTGCAAATCCTTCCCATCCACTAAGAGCGGCATGGCCAAAGGCAGGCAGTCCCTCTGCTAAAAGTGACCTGCGTCTTGAAGTTCCGGTAAAGGTTCTATATTTGTCCTGACATATATTTGTCCTAACAATTATATGATGAGATTCTGTAACGGAATGCATCCTATTTAGGAGCCTTAGAATGCGGGAAGATTTATCAAGTGGTGAGGTCAGATTTCCGCCCACCTGCTCCACTCTTCTCTCAGGCTCCAGAAGCACACTAGCACAAAAGTCTTGCAGAATTTTCCAGAACCCCCAGTTTTGGGGAGAATGAAGAGCTCAGGAGGTCAGAGAGAGGGTGGCAAGTGGAAAAGGAAGCAGGAAGATGGCTGGCGGGCAGCAAGCGACTGCCGGCTGGGTCATCCTGATGGTGACCACTTTTCTTCTCAACTCTCCTAGTCTCAAGAGACCAGCTCTTGGCATAGCAGCCTCCCCTTCACTCCTCCCTCCCTCCCTTCCTTAAGGTGGGCAATTGAGATGTAAAGTAGTTCTTGTGGTCACCAGCTGGGCCTGCCTTTGTCAGCTTTATGCAATCAACAAATTGAGACTATAGATGCTAGAGATGTTTTCTATATAATTTGGGGCATTTGGGTAAAGGGACCACAAGGAAAGGAGAGTCAGAATTTACAAATGACCTTTTACTTGATGAGTCTCTTAAGTTCTTTGCGTTTTTTTTTCTAATCTCAAATATATATCCACAACCAACCGTTATAGTTTTACAAGCTAATACTCTTATAGTGGATCTGATTTTAAGGGACACGTTTAGCTGGCTCTTCAGTCTCCTGGGTCTTTTGGCAAAAAGAAAGATCAAACATAGGTGCACAAATTCTAGAATCACAATTGTATTAACTCCATCACTATTGATGGAGTTGTGTGAGTCTATTTCTTCATTTTGAACCTACTAGTCCTGGACTAGGTGAAATTTAAGCTTCTGGTTTATGTTCTAAAATCATTGCATTCTTTTTTAAGATCAATGACATGTCGGGGTGGCTGGTCACTGACTTGATCAGTTCGAATAGGATCCAGTCTCAACAGGATCATCACAGTGGCCTTCATCAAATTAGTATCAACAACTCCGCAGTTTGGCAAAAGCTAACTTCTCAATACTATTGGTCAGCTCCTAAGGCATACCTAGGAAATCAGGTAAGTGTGAAACTGGACATTAGGGCACCTTGGGCCAAGACCTCAGCATACTAAGAAACAAGTTCTGTTTTCAATTTAAAATCTTTATGGGTCACTGAACACTTGAGAGAAATTGTCACAGTGTTTGTTTTCTTCTGATTTATGGTATCTTTTTTTAACCCTGAAGCCATGTTTTATGCATCATTAAAATAAGGATGTTTGTTCTTGGCTGAGTTCACAGGAAGTCTGTTTCATAACATCTTCAGTAACAAACATTTTCTTTTTCTGAGTTATTAGCCATGTGTGCTTTTAATGAAATATTACCCACGTTCTTGCTTTGCTCATTATTAGTCGTACTTTTTCCTAGCATCTTCCTGGCTTTGGAAGCTGCCCAGAAAATAGAAAATCCTCAAAGTTTTTTGGAATCCTCTGTTTCCTCTTTCATTTTGATTACAGATGGTTACCTACACAAAGTTCACAATCAAGAACAGGATTTAAGAAAATGCAAAAGTCAATTGACATTTAGAGAGTGAGCTTATGTGGTTTGACCTTTTCTGTCAATGGCATAAGCTCATTCCTTCTTTCAGATTATACCACTTTTGCCCAGATTCTGATTAAACCAGAAATATGTGATCAAATGAAATTATCTATCTCAATAGCTAAAGCTCCCTGCTGATCTTGGCAATGAATTTAATATGTTTTGAAGTAATGCTAATACTTTATTTTCATTGTAGCTCCGTAAAATATTTGTTTGCTATATTTCAATTTTATAAAATTTCCTTTATGGGATGAGCCCCAGTGGCGTAGCGGTTGTGCGCAGGACTGAGGCCCACTGGGTTGGAGGTTCAAATCCAGAAGCAAGGCTGGGCCTCCTACTCCCACCACCAGAGGGCAGTGATGCCTCAAAAACAACAAAAAAAGCCCCTCAACTTCCTTTATGTATTTTAAATTCGGATTTATTTTTACTAAGTGGCTATTGCTTAAGTTACCATTGATGAGAGTATGTCTTGCGTGCCAAAGGGAACAGATGGAGCAAAAGATTAGAAGGTTAGAAGGTTAGATTACAGGTATTAATTTGGGTGAAAGGGAGGAGAGGAGAAATCAGAGGGGGCGGTTTGAGGGTGAGTGAAATTAAAGAGAGTTGGGGCAGGTGGTGGATAAGTGGTTTATACAGTTAAATGGAGAGTTGAAAGTCTGAAATGGAACCTACCCTCCTCCCCACCCAACCTAACTCACAATTTAAAGTTATATTTTTAACATCACAGGTCTATAGCCACAGGCAAAGAGGCCAGGATTTATAATACATCTCATAAAGTATTACTGCTAGAAGAGCCATATTGATTGACTACATCTCAGTCCATTTTTCTTTCAAATTACAACCCTAGAAGATATGCCCTCTTAAAGAGAGGTTATTTTCCCCACCACTTGAAGTTGCTGCCAGTTTTTAGTGCAAAAATTGGATTCTGAACATTATATTGTTTTTGTGATTCTCCCTCTCCCCCTCCCCCCCTGTGTATCATTTACAGTTTTCCAGAACCAACAGGAGTTTCAATTAAAGGAATTGATTCACATACTGTCAAGCTTAAAATCTATGGAACAGGCCCGCTGGCTAAACCCAGGCAGGCCATGATACTGCAGACTGGAATTGAAAACTTAGAGAGCAGATGGATTTCTGCTATAGTCTGCAAGCAGAATTCCTTCTCAGAGAAATCTCTGTTTTTATTCTGGGACCCTTTCCTTGATTGGATGAAGTCTACTCACAAGAGTTATCTCTAGCACTTAGAGTGAACTGATTGTACATGATCATCACATGAAGTGTCAAGTCTAGAATTGGGTCAACAAACTAGACACCAAGGTCTAGCCAAGTTGATACATAAAATTATCACACTGTCAGAAAGAGATCATTATTTTACACTGAAGGTGATCTGACTTGACATAACTTTTCGGCTTCCTACACCTAGCATTGCAGTAATAGCATATCCACCATCTTCCTTGTTGTTCTCCTGTAAGACAAAGAGATAAACATGTTGAGGTTGTGGTCGCAGATCAAACCTTCCTTCTAAACTATCTAAATGAAATAATGCTCATTGCATAATTAACTGAAATTTTGAGTAGCTTAATTTGCGGTGGCTAAGATGAAAGGCATTTCTTTCCTGGGCACTTGCATTTTGGCATTATTTCTTAATAAAATCTTCACAAACTGGCTGAGCCCTGGTGGCGTAGTGGTTGTGTGCGGGACTGTGGCCTACAGGGTTGACGCTTCAAATCCAGCAGCACTCTCCAGGAGCAAGGCTGGGCCTCCTCCTCCTACCAGGGCAGTGATGCCACACAAAACACACACACACACAAAGAAAACAAAACAAAAACAAACAAAAAATCTTCACAAGCCAGGGCCCTATATGTGAATGCTCTTATGTATTGAGGCCTGGTTGGTGCCAGTCACATGTTGGTACCTACTCTTTGTCCTGTGAGTCTGAGAGCCTTCTTCCTGTGAGTGTCTATTTTCACTTCATCATTCCAGTTGACTGCATTTGGGGGATTCCTGAAATACACGGTGTCGTATGATATTCCCATGGAGGCAGCGGGCAGTGACCTCATCTCTCATACAGATGTCATCATTAAGGTAATTGTTTGCATATTGCCTTCCGGTTGGCCCTAGCTCTGTGAATAGCAGTGACTCAGGGAAGTCTTACTAACCAGCAATCATGACCAAGCAATCGTGGTCAATTGGCCACGTATGTATCTCTTCTGGGTCACTACAGCTTGCCCATCTTTCCACACTTAAAAAGGAAGTGAGTTTTTGCTGAGTTCAGAACCACTCTGTCAGTCCCACACACGCCCCTTCTCCCCCTTGGCCGCTTTGCCTTCCCAGATGAACTAATTAGGCAGTGCTGCCACCAAGGCCTCTGACTCCTTGCTGCTACGTTTGCAAGTTTCTCTCAGTTCTCTGTCTCTGCCATACCCCGGCCCCCTCTTTCATCAAACGACACATTTTCATGAAACAGGCCTCTCCTAAGACTTCCCAGGTGTCGGCACCGTGGAGTTGCAGTTTATTCAAGCAAAAATGCTTTCGGCTCCCGATCTCCCATTGCTGCATGCCTGGCCCCCCTGTTGCTGCCATCTCAACTTGGCAGCAGTTGGAAGCTGTGTCTGGTGATAAGAGTTTTGCAAACAGCAAGTCTGGGGCATACCGGAAGCACATTTTATCGACCTCTTCTACGATATCCTTTTAAATTAGGGACATCAGATTGGTTTCTTAGATACAAGCTAGGGTGAACTCATGCCTTTGTTTCTTTCTCTAGACCTCACCAAAGTCCACCCCTTTTAGACTTGTTATCTGATCCTTCAGAGAGGGAAACAGTGAAGCCCCCACTCTGAGGACCCTGCACCAGGAGTCAAAGACATCGTCACATTTCTAAGCAGATGAATTGACAAAAGATCTTGATTTTATTTATTTATGTTTAAATGAACTCACTTTATTGGCAGCTCCTCGATATTATAACAATCAATCCATCAATCAATTATATCAAGCGAGCTTGTGCATATGTTGCCATCATCAGTTTCAAAACATTATCTGTTTGAGCCCTTGATATCAGCTCCTCTTTTTTACCTTCCTCCCCCACCCTACCACCCTTGTGAACCCTTAATAAGTTATATATTGTTCATATATTGTTCATATTGTTCATATAATTGTTATAAATTGTTCATATCTTACACTGACTGCACCCACATTTCTGTTATTCGTCCCCCTCAAGGGAGGCTGTACATCCATGATTTTTAATCAGTTTTCCCCTACTACCCTTCCCCCGCCTCTCTCCATGGACCCTGTATACTGGAAATAGCAGTTTATCTGTCCTGGATTTCATGTTTCATTTTATTTTTTGATCATGAGATGGAATTATGGAAAATTTCCTTTTGCTTTTAAATATTAGGGAAATGGACTCACTTTAAGCACACGGACTGAAGGCCTATTATTGCAACCCCACCAAGAGCACTTCAGTGAGGTTAGACTTGTACCTGAGAACTTCCAAGACTTTAATAATAAAAAGGAACTAGATCGAGACCAGTTGATGACTGTCCTTGCCAATGTGACGCATCTGTTGATCAGAGCCAACTACAATTCTGCAAAAATGGCCCTTTATAGGTAGGTATTCAAGAAGAAGGTGTAATCTTTGTTGTGATATATTTTAAGCTTAATATATTTTACTTTTGCTCTTCTAAAGGCACTACCAGTGCAATTAGATATCTTCCAATTTATTACATGTATTAGCATGATTTT
The DNA here is from genome assembly GCA_004026705.1 of Nesogale talazaci. Lineage (NCBI taxonomy): Eukaryota > Metazoa > Chordata > Mammalia > Afrosoricida > Tenrecidae > Nesogale > Nesogale talazaci. The sequence continues at coordinate 54,993 of PVJH01009943.1, forward strand.
ATGGGAGATATTAAAATTGTAGGGCATGACAAATGTCACTTGTTAGAGAGATACTTGCTGTAAGGATCCGAAACTTTCCAAGGCCTTTAAGAAATGTCTGATAAGTCAACAAATATCCCTTCCAGTTTGGGGTCTATTTCTCACACTTCTGATTGTCAAATAAAGGCAATTCTGTTGTCCCAATTGTCTCAATCCCATCTCTAGCTGAGCTGTGGGTGGTCTGTATTCAGTTTGAACAGATTAGTCCTGGACTGAGTGAACTCTCAGCTGACTTCCAGCTTGTATTGCATTGTTTTAAGATCAATGAAATGTCTGGATGCATGTTTAAGGTGATTTGTCTCTTTTTGGGCCTTTTACTGCTTTAAAAACATCCGATTCTAAAAATGCCTGTCCAAATCTAAAAGTTGGATGCGACTAAAGGAAACATGTGATTACCTTGTTTATGGATAACTTGTTTGCATTCTGAGATACCAGATTGGAATGGATGGAGATTTCTATAACTTTCAAGGGGGCAGATCCATTGCCATTAACTGTCTATGGGCAAAGCATGTGGCTGCACAGAATGTTGTAGATGTTGTTGAAAGGGGATAACGATGGGTAGATGGGTACTGAGTGCCTATTGTGAAAACCTTTAGGTACAAAAGTCACCTTCCCATTTTGAGTTCTCTCTCATAATAGCCAGTCCTCTCTGAGGCAGTGGGTGTCATGTATGAGTGTGTAGATGCATCTGCCAAATCCTGTCTCTCCGCAGGCTCAAATCGGTCTCTCTGGACACAGCAAACCCTAACGTTATAGACCTAGGCTTGGCCACCGAAGTAGAACACTGTGAGTGCCCCCCAGGCTATTCAGGCATCTCTTGTGAGGTAAGGCTCTTTCTCCCCAGCTATCCTTTCCATTTTCATTCTTGCTTAAGCCTGGGATGGGGTTTCCAGTTGGGGCGTGGGGGAGGGGAGTGTGTGCACTGAAACTGTATCATACCCATTTGAATTTGAATATTAGAAGCTCGATATTTGGCTCAAGCCTTTTCTGAAGCTATCTACAGGTTTCCAATCTTTGTGGGGGCACAGGAAGTTGCATAGTTTAAGCTTAAACTTGCATTGTTTAAATTGGTTGGGCTGGCCACGGGAAGAACCCGCTTCGGTGCTGCTGTCGTGCAGAAAATGCTTTTGTAGGAAGTGCAAAGTCAACATTCTTTATATCTGTTCTCCGAATCCCTCTCAGGGGAGTACAATGAAACGACTCCTCAGAAAACCCTGGATCGAGAGTGTACACATGCTATCTCGTTTCTGTGACCTCCATAATGCATAACTAGGTTGCTGACGATAAAGCTGGATTGTGTTTTTGATTATTAAATTGCATTCTAGCTAGACTTCCTAGATTCTTGCTTCGCAAAGGAGGCGCATTGAATGTTCTATATTTTGTATTTGTGAGGAGGCCTGAATCTGATTGTATGAACATTTATAAGTCAGCAGCATGGTAGAGCAAACCGTTTTAGACAAGCCAGATCTGGTTTTACAGTCCTTATGGTCCCAGGCTAATTTGGACATGGCTCTTAGAATTGTGCACTCCTGTCTTTGAACCACACACACCATAGTTCCATTGGGCAGGAGATCCAGCTGTCATATGTTCCAGGCTTCACACAGATCACAGCGGATTACGCCATCAGGTTGTTGAGATGGTGAACGGAATATCTCCCTGTTGGGTGTTCTCTCTTCCTTATAAGAGGAGGATTCCTGGGTGCCCATGTCGCCTGCCTAGTGGGGGGCGCATAAAAAGCATGCACCTAATAATGTTTGTTAAACTGAACTCGCATGATTTGACAAGACTCGCACTTTCATAATTTGTTTAATGGAAACTTTTGCTGAATTTTAGACAAAAGATGGGGAACTAAGCTGAGACTAAAAAATCCTGTTGATTGATTAGTGACACTAATTAAATGGCTTATTACCTAATTCTGGTTTAAGAATTTTGCATAAAAAAAAGAATTTTGCATCAGAATACCACTCAATTATATACCGACTGATTGCATTACCATTAAATTATTTTGTGGATGTTTCCATGCCTAAAAAAAAAGAAACACGGAACTGAGTTATGGTGATAATTGCACAACTCGATAAATTTATTCAACATCATTGAATTGTGCACTTAAAATGGGTGAGTGTTATGACTTCTACAGGACACTCTAATCTGTTTTATAAAAAGGAATAAAGACCTTTCTCTACTCATGGAAAATGGAGCGGTTGCCTTTTCTGAGGTTGTACAGGACAGGTGAGCTCTGAGGCTGCTGCACTGCATTCACAGCACGGCTCCTGCCTTTCTTTTGCAGTCATGTCTCTCTGGCTATTACCGAGTGGACGGGATCCTCTTTGGGGGAATCTGTCAGCCTTGTGAATGCCATGGCCACGCAACTGAGTGTGATCTTCATGGTGTCTGCTCGGTGAGTTTATTGCTGAAACTTTGAACATCCACTTTCTCTCTACTCCAGATTCAATTACTGAGTAGAAGGTAGGCGTAGAAAGTGCTCCTTCACTGACCTTAAAATGTGACATTAGTTTGTTTGTTTGTTTGTTTTGGTTTTGGTTTTGGGGGCATCACTGCCCTCTGGTGGTGGAAGCAGGAGGCCCAGCCTTGCTGCTGGATTTGAACCTTCAACCCAGTGGGCCGCAGTCCTGTGCACAACCACTACACCACCAGGGCTCAGCCCCATGATATTAGTTTATGGTACAAAATTTCCCGGTTTTGTTTTGTTTTTGTTTTTAAGAAAAAAATTCTGTGGTAGAAGTGGAAATAAATTCATTGCACATTTTTCTTATAACAATGACTACACTATAAGAGTCTCTCTTCCCACAAATATATGAAATATATTGGCCTTAATTCTATGATTAGAATTGTTATTTCAACTAAGGTATTTACTATTGTCATTCTACTTAAGTACATTTTAGTTGAATAAAAGTAATCTTTAACTACCATTACAACATAGAAAATGTTGGTCACTAGTTAAATAATTTTTAAAAAGGGGATCTTTAATATAAGGTTGCTTGTATTTCACGCATTATATGGCATTGCAGCCCACACGAGGCAGTGATGTGTAAGCTATGTCTGACCTCCCCTCGCTGCAGTAGAAAGAAGAGCCCATCAGTCCAACTCCACACCACTGCAAAGCCTGTGTTCCCAGACAGAGATCAGACATGCCATTACCATCCACCCTTCTCTAGCTTCCTCACCAACCAGCTCTCCCTCCCATGACACTAATGAGTCAATAATCCATTGTAATGACCATGCAAAAGTCAGAGACAAGACTCATGAGTATGGGATTTATTAGGGAAATTAGCATAGGTTGCAAGTCAGGGTAAAAAAGAACAATATTAAAATATGTCCACAATACATCTTCTCAACCATTGTCAGTAGCCATGTCTCTCTCTCTTTGGTCCTCAGCCTCTCAGGTGTGCTGCCGATGGGTCTCAGCCCTGTTCTTGTAAGTGTCTCAAAGCACCTTCAGAGCTGGTAAATGCCCAAAGGATGTCACACTCTGCAAGTCCTAAGCTACTCAGCTTTCTTTGTCTGTGGACCAGGAAGCCCACTGATCTGGATGCTGTGATTTGGGCTGCCTTTGCGGCCTCTGCCCCTGAGCCTGGGATCTTCCATGTGTTCCACTAATGGGCCTTCTGTCTGGATGATCCTGGTATTCCTATTCCTGTTTCTGAATGGCTCACCTTTACACCAATGGAATGGTGAAACTGGCCATTACCTGAATGAGAGTCCTTTACACCTTTTTTGCATGATCCTACCCAGTCACCTTACCACACTTAGAGGAATAACAAAATGCCCACTCATCACCCTCAATTCTTTATACACTATAAAATATTTTAGAGTTCCTAGTGTAAATAGACTCTTTACACAAGTACTGCTGTTTTCCAATATTAGGAAAAGCTGTGCTTTCAAAAGGGTAGATTATCTTGGGAATGCAACTTTGGGGCAGGAACATGACCAGTCTTATTTTTGAACTTATTTTTGAATCTCAAATTCTTGGAAGCTCTCATGCCTTAAACCAGGCCACATCACACTCCTGGATGCTAAAAAAAAATCCTCTCAGATAGAATGAATTCATATGGTAATCAGTACCCTGAGAAAAGCTCCCATTCTTTTCAAAAGAGAAGGTTGGAGTCACTGACAAGGAAAATTCATGATCAGAGCCTGGAGAGAGCCCCACAGGGAGCCCCCCCATCCTTTGTGTTCTTCAGTCCAATTTTGCTTTGTCTTGCATTCCTTTGAGTCGTAGGATTTGCACACAAACACTATCCCTTTGGAATCCATTTTCTCAGAGAACCAGCTTGGAACTCTTTGGCTAGGTTGTTGCTTTTTCATGTCTTTCCCTTTTCCTGTTCCATTTTTCGGCCACCCTTTTGGCCAGCACTTGAAGGGTAGGGACAGTGGGGTGTGCCTTTAGGGACAGTGGGGTGGACAGAGCAGAAGGGTAGGGACAGTGGGGTGTGCCTTTAGGGACAGTGGGGTGGACAGAGCAACTGCACATTCTTCTGCTAGTATATATTTCCACTCACATAGCCAATCTTATACTGCTACATAAAATAAACACTTTTGTGACTTTAAATTATTTTTTATGAAAATTTTAGAAGAGTCACAAAAACAAGACATGGATTTCCTGTGTGTAACCAAAGACCATTATAATTATTAAGAAATTAGTAGTTGTATAATTCTATTGATGAACGAACCACTTTTCTTTAAGATTTTCATTGGGTTTTGTACTCATGCTTCAGCTCTGGATCAAATGCAGGCTCTCCCAACGCATTTAGGAACTTTGTAGCTTCTAGTCTCGTGACTGAGACTTAGACAACTATTTGACCTTCTGTGGAATGTCTCTCAACTAGAACGTCTCTAATATTTCCTAGTGATCAGATTGAGTCTATGCATTTACAAAAAGAAAAAACACGGCGGTGGGGGTACCAGTCTGTTGTTATTTGCAGCTGTTGATTTGCCCTGTGCTTCCTGCCCACCCACCCCAGGCACAAGGGAACATCAAATTTCCCCGACTGAGCACCATCCCCACCATCCATTTGGGGGTACATAGGGTGACCAGGTTTTCATTTGACCCATTTCCTAGTGTAGATCACCTTCTTTTAATCTAGTGTAGTGTGTGCGTTCCCCTGAAACCTGTTTAGCATCATAGCCACATTCAACCCCCCACTGAATGGTGCTGATGATTGCAAATGAGGTTTCTTGCCCAGGAATAGAAAGCACATGCCAAGTACTGAGCCCCAGTGGTGTAGTGGTTGTGTGCAGGACTGCGGCCCACTGGGTTGGAGGTTCAAATCCAGGAGCAAGGCTGCACCTCCTACTCCCACCACCAGAGGGCAGTGAGGCCCCCCCAAAAAACAACAACAACAACAAAAAAAAACCAAACAAACAAAAAAGAAAGCACATGCCAAGCTTCTGCGTGGACAGTGAGAAGTCTGTCGTCAATGTGCCCTGTACATGGATCGTCTGAGCAGCTTTTTGTAATTGTTGTTAGCTGCCTTTAAGGTAAAGTGACCAGGCGTCCCGCTTTTTAACAATTTAATAACATCCCGTGGCATCTTAAAATTAAAATAAATACATTATGATACTACTTTTGCCTTCTATGAACATTTTTGTTGCTCCGTATAGACCAAATTTTTAACTAAGAACCACCACCCCACCCCCGTCAATGGTGTCCTGCTTTTAAAACTGGTCACTTTACTTTAAGGCGACTCAGGTTCCTGGCAACACCACTGCTCCAGAGGCTTTTTGAGAGTGTGATCTTAGAAGAAGCTTAAAAGAAATCAGATCGGGCTTCCTCCAAAATGAAAAACAAAACAAATAAATAAAAAACGCACAGCTATTAAGTCAATTCTGAAAAAATGGCGACCCTAAAAGACAGGGCAGAACTGGCCCAGGTTTCCAGGACTGTAACTCTTTGGGGGAGGAGACAGCCTGGTCTATCTTTCTCCAGAGGAGCACCTAATGGTTGTAAACTTCGGACCTTGTGGGTTGCAGGCCAAGCACATACCTACTACACCACCAGGGGTCCTAAGTGCATTCCAAGTGCCAGTCTCTTAACTAGTAGTTTGGCCTTATCCATGTATGCCACCCCATATAAAGGCACAGGTTGTCAATATGTCTAGTTCCTGATGATGTTAACTTTGACCATTGGGTGTGTCCGTCAGGCTTTCCCATTGTAGACTTATCCTTTTTCCACTTTCAGATAATGACTGAGGTGTAGTGACTATTAAAAAAATAACATTTTAGATTGCAGTTTAAGTACGCAGAAAAGTTTGGTTATTGATCTGTTTAAATAGCTGTGGTTTGGCACATGTTAGAAAAGGGAGGGGGCATGGAATGCAGTGTGTGTGTGTGTGTGTCTTGAACCCTGGTGTATTTTTCTTTGGAAGAAAGAAATATTTTTCTTCTCCAAGGTGATAAATATTTTTCTCATCTTTCACATACCTAGTAATTTAATCAGGTGAAGGTCCTTTAGAGAGAGGATAACTTATACCTGAGAAAACACTTAAGCACACAGACCTGTAGGTTTTGCAGTAGCACACGCTTACAGCTCTCCCAGAGATACAGAGAACACCTGTGGCCCACCAATCAAAGAAAACCTCAAACACATGTTGCAGGTGAACCTAATTAAATATTTTTCTTAAATACGAGTTATTGTGCTTCATACTTTTAGTTCAGTTGTGTAGAGTCCAGTTGTATGTTTAATTGACGGGTTAGTTTTCAGAATCAGTGTATGGGGAAAGGAGAGAAAAGTAAGCAAAAAGAGTTTAAGGTTCTGCTACCTAGTGTTCTCTGACGATTAACAGTATGGACATCACCAGGGAGCTTCTGAGCTCTGCAAACTCTGGAGGCCTATCTCAGACCCCCTGAGTCACAATCAGCTTGAATGCAGGTGGTTTGTGCACAAGATCCAGTGGGAAGAGCTGGTCCAGGATAACAGTCACTCTTCAAATGTGGAAGATCCAGTATAAAATGAATGCCAGGCTGAGCCCGGTGGCAGTAGTGGTTGTGCGCGGGACTGCGGCCCACTGGGACGGAGGTTCAGTTCCAGCAGTGGGGCTGGGCCTCCTACTCCCACCACCGGAGAGCAGTGATGCTCCAAAACAAAAACAAAACAAAACAAAACAAAATGAATGCCATGCTCTTGTGAGTGTTTCTAGGATGCTGGGGAAGTTTCAGCAGATTCCGCATTAAGCATACCAGGAAGAAAACTGCCAGTACTTGCAGGACCGATGTTCTATTGACTTACAACTTCCGTTGTTTCTATTGAGGAACCTGTGGTCACCCTTACCTGTCTAGGGTGACTTTGCCCACAGCCTACTGTTCATACTTTGTTTGTGTTTGGTTTGGACTAGGGGTCTTGGTGTCATTTTCTAAATGTTTATAGCTTGTATTACATTTTGAAAAGATTTCAGTTTCAACAAATACCTCTCCTAAAGGGTGATCCATCCTTGCCTGAGCCCCATGAAATGCTATTTTAGTTGTGCTTTCGAATGGATACCAGTTCCTGACAATCCTCTGTGATGGCGCAGAAGCTTTCTGCTTATGAAGGCGGCAATCTTTACAGGAGAGACGGGGAGATCCAGATGCCCCCCTCTGAGACACGGGGGGATTCAAACTACCAGCCTGTAGGCTAGCATGTGAGCATTTAACCACTGCGCCACAAGGGCTGAAGAGCTTAGTCGTCAGTGGCTACTTAAGGGAGGGCCTATTGCAGATGTGCAGAAGACTGACTATTCCTGAGCCGCTCCGCTTCTCACAGCTCTCACCTCTCAGACCATGTGGGCTGCATGAGTTCACCTGCCTGTGCAGCCATCTCTAGACTACCTCACCTGTTTCTCTCCTCTCCAGGGTCTCAGGCCTGCACTTTGTTGTCCAGGGTGTAAAACTCATTGTTAGATATGTTCGATTCTGTTTTAAAATTATTTTCTACATGGGGCGAGTCTGGTTCCAGTTAGTCGACATGGTCAGAGTGGAATTTCTTACCTTTCCCATTAATGCAACTTAAATGTTGTATTAATTATCCCGAAGCAGACAACTAGTTTTCATTTAACTGAGCATGCAGTGTTTTGTTTTAGTAGTTTATCTCCGCCTCTCTCCCCACCCCCAACTTGGAATTCACTGGGATTTCCCACTGCCTGTCACTGAGTCAAACCCTGTGAAGGAATCTAAGCTGAGTCTCTTTTTCCTGTGCCCTAGGGCTGTGCGCACAGCACCACTGGGGACCATTGTGAACAGTGCCTGCCGGGCTTCTATGGGGTGCCATCCCGAGGAACCCCTGCCGACTGCCAGCCTTGTGCCTGCCCCCTCTCCACCCCCTCCAACAAGTATGTTCCCAGCGCCTCCAGCTGTCCCTGCGCAGGGTGGTCAGGATCCCTCTTGCTACCCAAGGGAAAGTAAAACGTTTTCCTCCAAGATGAATACTCATATCTTTAGAGCAAGGCTTCGGCTAGACTAAGGGTGTGATGTTTGTTCAGTGTTCATTAGGATGAAAGATGGAGAGGTGCACCTGAGCCTTGGTGGGGACCCAAGGGATCTTGAAGCTTAAGTGAGCTCCCTCCAGGGAGGACGAAGGGACAGTGTGGTATGCCAAGCGTGAGGGGTCCCGGGGAAAGAGACTGATCTGGAGCAGAAGTATCCAAGTGGGCTTCCAGGAGGAAGTGATGGGCGACCTGGGAACTGGAGATTAGCAGGGAAGAAACAGACCAGGAGCCCTCCAGGCTGGGGACAGGCAGGGCTTCAGCTGGGGACACGAGCAGTGAGCGCTCGTCACACAGAGGCAGGGGATGGAGACAAATGCCCTACATGGGAGAAGGCAGGAAGCCTTTGGTTCTGGGTGAAGCGGGAAGGACCCAGGGAATCTTGAGGATGGACAGGAAGGGTGGACACCCAACAGTTTCCGTACTTAAACAGGCTGGACCACCCACACAGTGGCAGATGCAAATTGTGTTCCTTTCTACTGTTTGATAGTTTCAGCCCCACCTGCCACGTGACGGACGGAAATGGAGTGCTCTGTGACCAGTGCGCCCCCGGATACACAGGAGCGTGGTGCGAGAGGTACTTACTTTGCTTACAGAATGTTGTACATCAGAATAGAATTTTAAGTTAAATAGAAATGACGTGTGTACTTCTTTTTATGTTCAGGGAAATGTCTCTCTATTTAACCTGTCTCTCTATTTCATATAATTGTAGAGAAGTACTTCCTTTTCCCTGATAGAGTGAGACTGCTGAGTGTAGTGACATCTGGGACAGGATAGAACTGTCTCTGGGTTTCTGAGATGGCAACTTTTCACAGGAATGGAAGACCTCCTCTTTGTCCTGCAGAGAGGTCGGTGGTTTCGAACAGTTGACCTTGCCCTAAGCAACCCAACACATAACCACTACCCCACCGCAGCCCCTGGAGAGAGACTGTATGCAACTTTTAAAATGAATTTTAAAACTTCTCATAGATTTTTAGTAAGCTCCAGTAGGTCACCCAAGTTCTTATCAAAGAAAATATGAAATCGTGAGGAGTCGATGTTTAGATTTTCACATATAGACAATGTATCACTCTGAATAATCCGCTGCATGATGGGTGACTTGATTTAATAGATAGAGGGCACTTGCAAGCCAGTGTTGCCTCTTCCTACATGGAAGTGTCAGGGAAAGCTCTCTAGAAGTCCATTGAGTGTGCGTGTGTGAAATGATTTAGTCGGAGGTGGGGGCGGGTAGAACTGTCCCCAGTGATGATGACATCCGCATGGATTTATGCCAGGTTTGGAGCACATTTCCTTCTCTTCACATTGGGCTGGGAATGCCTGAGCATGGAGCTGCACGCTTTCACAGTCATTCTTCAGGAAAATAGTTCCGTCTGATTTATAGACCATTCAGGGTGTCCCGAGATGGTACAGCAATTTCTTGAACAATTGCACTGATTTGCATGCTGCTTTTCAATCTTTTATACAGATGCGCAGACGGTTACTATGGAAACCCAACAGTGCCTGGGGAATCCTGCATCCCATGCAATTGCAGTGGCAACGTGGATCCCTTAGAAGCTGGCTCCTGTGACTCGGTCACCGGGGAATGTCTCAAGTGCATCCAAAACACCGGAGGGGCCCACTGTGAGCGCTGTGCCGATGGGTTCTACGGGGATGCCGTGGTGGCCAAGAATTGCCGAGGTCAGTGTGTGGTGGACGAAGTTGCAACCTTTATGCACTATTCTCTGACATCCTCACCCATCAAGTGAAATCTCTTGTCAAATGAGCTCAGTCGGCAGGGCAACTGAGTGGTTCCTTGTGTTGCTACTGAGTTTCTAGTTGATAGAATATAGTTGCAAGAAGAGATTCCTTCCTCCCTCCACCCACCCCGTCCAGCTTGCTTCCTTACAAGGAATGATGGTACAATCATGGAGAAAATAGACACTTTTCTGTTTTAGGAGATAGCGTTTTTTCACCGTTTTGCTAACACTGCTCCCAGAGATTGACAATGACTAGTGGTCCTCAAAGAAGGCCATCTTTGTGAGGGAGGTGCTACCAGGTTTTATGGTGCAGACTGGATTTCAAGATGAAGGTAGCGCCAAAGCAGTGTGCATGCATGTGTGCGTGCATGCATGCGCACGCGTGTGTGTGTGTGTGTGTGTTGTAGGAGGGGGACACCACATTTGTGGGAAATGGAATTTAACAGCAATGGAATTTTTACAGGACCTTCAAAAAGAAGCCATCTAAATGTTGTTACCATCTAAATGTTGTTATGAGGGCCTCTTGAGTTGGTTCTAGCTCACAGGGACTAGAGGCCTCACAGAACCAAACCCCACCTTATCCTGCACCAGCCTCACAATTGTTCTTGGATGTTTGATGGAAATGTCCAAAGTACGGGAGTCGAAGTCTTACCATCCTTGCCTCTAAAGAGCCTTGTGGCTGGATTTCTTCTAAGACAGATCTGTTGTTCTTTTGGCAGCTCATGGTTATCTTCTGTATTCTACACCAATGCCATAGTTGACATGCATCAATTTTATTCAACCTTTCCTACTCAATGCGCAATTTTCACATGCATACATGATTTGAGTCAGGTCAACCTTAGTCCTCAAAGTAATAACCTTGCCTTACAACTTTTTAAAGAGGTTTTGTGCAGCAGATGAACCCAATATAAGTTGTCGTTTAAGCTCTTCACTGCTTCTTTTATGAGCACTGTTTGTGGATCCTAGGAAGTCAAAATCCTTGACAACTTCAATATTCTCTGATTATGGTGATGTTGACTCTTGGCCCGGCTGTGAGGATTCTGGTTTTCTATGACAAAGAAGCTCATGAAACAGATTTATTCTAACATGTGAAGTTGCTGCAAGCTGGAATCCTCGCCTCAGGAATAAGAATCTACCCTGGAAAGGGGCTTGCCGTGTTAACACTTTTTTTGGGGGCATCACTGCTCTCTGATGGTGGGAGCAGGAGGCCCAGCCCCACTGCTGGAATTGAACCTCCGTTCCAGTGGGCCGCAGTCCCATGCACGACCACTACGCCACCAGGGCTCAGCCCCGTGTTAACACTTTTAAGTGTATTATTCAATTATTACTCTAAAGTTGACAAAGTTATTTAAGTATATTACTCAGTAATTACCTTTACCATGTTGAGTTACAATCACCAACCCATTTCCATTTCTGAATCTTTTTCACCACCCCAAACAGATACTCAGCACTCTTGCAATGAACCCCACTTCCTCCTCCACTGATAACTTTTGCAAAACCTTGATTCTGATATCAGTGCGACCATATAGTATATGTTTATGTTAGGCATATTTAATGTAGCATAACGTTTTCTAGCCTTATTCATACCACATCAGGACTTCATTTCTTTTTATGGCTAAATAATTTTTCCATTGTATGTATCATTTCCTGTTGACCCATTCACCTGTTGATGGACATTGTAGTTGTTTCTATCTTTTGGCAATATGAATAATCCTATAATGAGCACTGATGTAGAAGTAGCTTTTTGAGTCCCTATACCTAGGAATATGGTAATTCTATGTGTGACTTTTTGAGAAAGAGCCAAACAGTTTTTATAATAGTTTTACCATTTTCCAGCCTTATCACCAATAAATGAGGAGGCCAATTTCTCCACATTCTCCACTTGTCAACAATTGCTATTTTCCATTTTTCTGATAAGTCATTCTGGTGGGTATGAAGTAGTGCCTTCTTAGAGTTCTTATTTGCATTTTCTGAATAGCTAATCATGTTGAACCTTATTCTATGTGCTTATTAGTTTTTTTGTCCTGTTTTTCAGTTTTCCTTAGTCTTTTTGTTTTGTTCAATGCCATCCTGTCAGTGCTGACCGATATAGACCCAGTGCACAGCAGAAGGAAACACTGTCCCGCTCTTTCTATGCTTGAGCCCACTGGTGCATCCAGAGTCAGTCCATCCATTCAAGCGCCGTCTCCTTTTCAGAAGCCCCTCTGCTTTGCCAGCGGGAGGTCTTTATCCAGGGACTGGCTTGAGTTGTAGTGGTTCTTCGTATTCTGGTATTAAGCGCTTACCAGTTATATGATTCCCAAACATCTTCTCCTATTCCCAAATATTAGCAAATGTGAAAATGTCTCTTCACTTTTGACAAAGTTCAACATACGTGTTTGAGTTCTTGCTTGGGATTTAGGTGTCATACCTAAATTATCTACATTTTATTTAAAAAGAGTCGAAAAATTTATTCCCCCCCACCTCCCCACCGAGAGCACTATGGCTTTAGTTTCTATTTATTTATTTTGCCTTCACCAGCACCTATGGTGTGAGATATTGGTCCACGTTGACCCTTTGCACAGGAAGCCCCCACCTGCAACATTGTACCATTGATGGAAGAGACCCTTGTTGCCTCAATGAGCGGACTTGGCACCTTTGCCCACAACCAGTTGGCCATGGACTTTTGTAGTTTTTCAAAGAGTGAAGGAATAGAAATTAATATTATCAATATTTGGTTTTAGATGTTTTAGGTAATTATATTTTTATAATTTCCTATAAATGCTGAAGACTTACTCTGGTGTTACAATGTGAAGACATAAGAGGAGGTTAACAAAACAGGGAAAAGGTATTTTCAAAGGTAGATATTAAGATTTTGAAACATATTCATAGTCTATAGCCATGCCACCCTGAACGCGCCCGATCTCATCTGAAACACATCCATTGTGCTGGGACAGACAACTCATTAGCACCTTGCCTGCTGGTTGGTTATCATAGGATGGTAATTATAATAATGAATCGATGTTATTTGTGCTTTCACAATATGAAGGTCATGATTTCTTTTGATCATTACACCACACTTGAATTTTTAAAATTTCATCCAATCACATTTATTTCCTTTCACACCTAAATAAAAACCCCAACATTTAAACCTAGACCTATTGCCATGGAGTTGGTATTGACTCACAGCAAATGTATACCGGGTTTTCTGGAGTCGTAAATCTTTAACCTCGCCTTCCTCCTGGGCAGCCCTGGTGGGTGAATCGCCAACCTTGTGTTTATTGCCAACAGTATCCAAAACGTCCACCAGGACTCCCCTACCATCGCAGGTAGTTGAGAAACTGTGGTGCTGTGGGAAAAGCATACCTGTGGATTCTCGGTTTGGGAATCTACCTCTGGAGGTTTTGATTTCAGAGTTAGTCTGAGACCACCTGTGTGATAAGCAAATTTATTATAATCTCGAGTGATTTCCTTATCACAAAATGGTCATAATTATATTGAAGTGTTAGAGTTCTTCTGAAAAGCCAGGGGGAGAACAAGCTTAAAGTACTTCTCCATGAAACACCCAGTAGCCAGTATGTTCACAAGGAGCCCCGGTGGGGGGGTGGTCATGTAGTGGGCTGCGGTCAGCGGTTCAAAAGCACCAGCAGTTCTGTGGGAGAAAGACTGGACTTTCGACTCCGTGTGCAGTTCTGGTCTCAGAAGCACACCGGAGGTCGCTATGAATCAGCACTGATGTGATAGCAGTGAGAGAGGCTAGCAACTAGCGTCATACTGACCGTCGCCATGGTGCTGGCAAAGAATACTAAAAATACTAATCTGTCGGGAAATGGTACCTAGAAGCAAGCATGGCAAGATTTTGTCTCACATGCTTTGGGCCTGTTTTTAAGGAGACATTGGCAAAAGACTTCATGGGGGTACAGTGGAAGGGCGATGAAATAAAAGGCAGGTCCTGACGAGATAGACGACAGTGTAAGATATGACAAGATAATTATAATTTATGAACTATCAAAGGTTCTTGAGGAAAAGGGGATCAAGGAGGGAGGGGAACAAAGAAGCTGATACCAAGGGCTCAAGTAGAAAGCAAATGTGAGAATGATGAGGGCAACAAATGTGCTTGACACAATGGATGGATGTATGGATGTACGGATGTATGGATGTATGGATTGTGAGTTTCATGAGGCCCCTAATAATATGATTTTTAAAAAATCATATTAAAAATAATTATTATTCAAAATGGTATGTAAATTACTATGATAGTCAAGTTTTAAGGTTTTCATCTTGTGATAATTACATTTTAAACATGGATCTTTAAACTCAGTGTATATTTTACAGGATACTTTAATTAGGATGCTAATATTTATCAGAAATACTTGGTCTGTTTTTTATTTATTTATTTTGTTTCTTTTTTATTAGATACTTTTATTGGGGGCTCTTACATCTCTGATCACAACCCATACATTGACCCATTGTGGCAAGCACATTTGCACATATGCTGCCATCATCAGTGTCAAAGCTTTTCTTTCTACTTGAGTCCTTGATACCAGCTCCTCGTTTCCCCCTCCCTTCTTGCCTGCCCTCCCTCATGAACACTTCATAAGTTATAGATGATTTTTTCATATCTTGCATTGTCCTCTGTTGTCCTTCACCCACTTTTCTGTTGATCCTTTCCCTGGGAGGGGTTATATGTTGATTCTCGTGATTGATTCCCCATTTTTCCCTCCACCATTCCCTAATCCTCCTGGTACTCTATCCTCATTGGTGACCCCGAGGAATTTATCTACCCTGGATTGCCTTGTTGGGTCTGTTTTGAGATTACATAAAATTTACATAAGTGAATTCACATATTCAAGTTCAAAGAAATTTAAAAGTTTGCCATCATATACAAAAATAAAAGGTTCCTTTAGTATTTGCACCCACATGGACAAACCTTCTTTCATATTTAAAGTAAATAAAATTTAGAGCTCACTTTTACATTTCGAAAGCATGTCAAGTTCTTGTTATTTTTTATGCTTTGAGTTATTGATCCAAGTCCATGTGTTTTGCATGTGAAGAGCCAGATGACTCATTGTCATTCATTACGTGGACTTGGTAGAGGTGCTGGACACCCGCACCAAGGCAATGAGCTCAATTAGAGTTACCGAACTACAAGCATAGTGAGATTCTTGTGGTGGGAGGTGGGGGTGGTGGTTCTGAGACATGGGGAGGGGGGCAGGGGAACATACACTCACAGGATGTCTCTGGAGAAGGTTGCACTTGCCCTGAAACTAGAATGGTGGGTCAGAGATCCTAAGCCGACTCAGGAGCAGTGGGAAAGATAACTTTTGGGTCAGAGGTCCCTGCGGTGTGTGAGGCCCAGAGGCATGAGAAGGGGCGGTAGAATGTAAAAGCCTGAGCTGAGGACTGGCTGGGTCAGGTGGGGAGGAGCCATGTCATGAAAGGCCTTGTGTGAGATACTGAGGAAGCATAGTTCATGTTGTTTTCACACTCTCTGACCCACTATGAAGGCACTGAACAGGAGTAGTGGCTACTCAAACATGTGTGTTTGAGTATTCACGCTGCTACCCATCTTGAGGATCAATTAGATGAAGAGGGGACTGCCATAGGAGACAAGATCAATCAAGAATTTCCTTGCTGGTCAGAGTTAATGAGGGCTTCTAGTAGGGCCTTTGTCTTAAGTATAAAAGAAATCATAAAATATAAGGTCTTGGTGATAAGTTAAAGGGCAGGAGGAGAAGAGTTAGAAGAGGAAGACTTGGCACTTGGCATCAAGCTGTTGACCCAGGCAGCTGGGCCAGTTTGGGAATAGACATTGTCCAGGTTCTTTCTACTTCGCATGTACAATTTTGTTTTAAGATTGAATTGACTGAAAATATCATTAGTCAATACTACTGACTTTTTTAAAATGCTGTATAGTTTAATCTAATATTTATGTTTGGTCACCTACCATATATCCATAAATCACTTCAACCTTGATTAGAGCAAGAAATGAATTTGCCATGCGCACCCCTCTGCCTTGGGGGCTGAATTCTGATCCATGCCCACATGAACCTTCTCTGTGAGTTTGTTGTGCAGATGAAGACAGGAGCCAACCTCCCCCCACCTCCACCCTGCCATCACCAAAAGGAGCACCAGGTGATGAAGGAGGACAGCAAATTCAGTTTGCCCATATGTAGAAATCCATGTAAAGTTCTTCAAGAAGCAGTTAGGTACTTTAAAAGCATAGGAAACAGGAAAAACTGGAACCTGAAGACAGGGACAGAGCTATCAGCTTTGGGAGTAGTCAGTAGAACAATGCATGCAGATATGATTGTCCAGAGTCAAGGAACAAGTCACCGAAGGAGTTTAGTACCCTACAGCACTCAAAGACTTAAAAAACCTTAAAAGTGGGCTGAGCCCCAGTGGTGTAAGTGGTTGAGTGCAGGACTGCGGTCTGCGGGCTTGGCAGTTCAAATCCAGCAGCGGCTCTCAGGAGCAGTGCTGGGTAGCTCCCATGACCACCAGAGGGCAGTGATGCCCCACCCCCCAAAAAACCAAACAAAATATAAATTAATAAAAAACCTTAAAAGAAATACATTAATCATAATAACTTTTATTCTGTGGACTTCTATGAGAATTAAAATATATGTGAAGTTCCAAATAATGGGCAATCATATTACATTGATAATAAGTCAAGATTAATGCTTGAAATTATTTTAACATGAATATTCTAGTAATTATGACTACAGTGATTCTTTAAATAAAATGACAACTGATGACTGGTGTCTTATGTAAATCATTTAATCTTGTGAAGCTGTAGAGTTCACATCAAAAGACAAAGAAAATTACCATATATACTCGAGTATAAGCTGACCCAAATATCAGTGAGGCACCTAATTTTGCCAAAAACTGCATTATAAAATGTGCTGAAAACTTGGCTTGTGCACAAGTATATATGGGGCTCCACCTCTCTCCTAAGCTTGCTATGAGAAAGACTTCCATGAAATATATATAATAGGACAAATAATTTAGATAAAAGTTTTGGGTTTTTTTTTTTTTTTGGCATCACTGCCCTCTGGTGGTCATGGGAGCTACCCAGGGCTGCTCCTGAGAGCCACCACAGCTGCCAAGCCTGTGGGTCACAGTCCCACACTCAACTACTTATGCCACCGGGGTTCAGTCGCTAGATAAAAGTTTTTTAGTGGCTATCAGGGACAGGTAGGAAGGGAATTGAGAAGTCACTATTGACGAGTACTGAATTTCTTTTGAGGATGATGGAAATGTTGAGATCAGTGGTAATTAATCAGTCTAATTAACAGAATTCATCTTACTGAATGGGACATGAAAAAAAGGTTGAGATGCCAAATGTTTTCTCATACATATTTCATCACAATACATTTTTAAATGTCCATTCAAACATTTAGAAGGAAAATTTTACCTGGAATATTGAACTGTAATATGACAAGTTGAGAGTGCAGTCAACGCTATATCCTATCACCAGTGTCATATGGTTGGCTATTTCTTGAATTGGACTATAAATATTCCTTGGAGAAAGAGGACACTACTTGAGATATTAATGGGGAAACATCAGAAATGAGAAAAAAAATAAAGAGTAAATGCCACAAACCTTAATTAGGAGAGGTTATCAATTGGGCCTCTACACATGTACTCCCTCAACACAAGAATACTTTATTCTGTAAGCAAATGTGGTGAAGAAAGTTGATGGTGTCCACCTATAAAAAGATATAGCATCTGGGGCTGAGCCCCGGTGGTGTAGTGGTTGTGCGCGGGACTGCGGCCCACTGGGATGGAGGTTCAATTCCGGCTCCCAGGAGCAAAGCTGGGCCTCCTACTCCCACCACCTGAGGGCAGTGATGCCTAAAAAAAAATAAAAATAAAAGATATAGCATCTGGGGTCTTAAAGGCTTAAACATAAGCAAGTGGCCATCTCTCTGAGAAGCAACAAGAAGAATAACTCTAGCCTGCGTTATCATGAGGTGTCTATGTGATCAGGTATGTACCAGAGACCCAGAACAACAAAAAAAAAAATCATGTCATCATGAATGAGGGGGGTGTGAAGTGGAGACCTGAAGCCCATCTGTAGACAATTGGACATCCTTTTACAGTAGGGTAGGGTCACAGGGAAGAGAGGAACTACTCAGGGTGCTGTATAGCACTGATGAAACATACAATTTTCCTCTAGTTCTTTAATGCTTCCTCCCTCCAACTATCATAACCCCAATTCTGACTTAAAAATCCAGCTAGAGCATGTACATGGGTATAGATGAGAGCTGGAAACATAGGGAATATAAGACAGATATCCTCTCAGGACTAAAAATGAAAAGAGTGTTATCAAGAGAGAAAAGGGGAGGAATAGGGAGAAAGGGGGAACCAATCACAATGATCTACATACAACACTCTCCCATGGGGGGGTGGGCTAACAGAAAAATGGGTGAAGGAAGAGCTCAATCAGTACATGGCATGAAAAAATAATAATAATTTTTAATTATCAAAGGTGTATGGGGAGAAGGAGGGGAGGAAGGGAAAGAAGAGGGGGAAGTGACCTGATACCAAGGTCCCAAGTAGAAAAAGAATGTTTTGAAAATGATGATAACAAATTCACAAATGATGATGGCATCAAATATATACATGGATTGTATAAGCGTTGCACAAGCCCCCAGTGAAGTGATTTGTTAGATAAATAAATAAGGGAACTTGGTGAGTTTTATTTAGGGATCACTGAATGTAGGTTAATGGTGGTGGAATAATTTGGGAAAGGATATGTTTAATAGTTGCACAACTCAAAGAATAAATGGTACTGCATTACTTTTGAGAGAGAGAGAGAGAGACAGAGAGAGAGAGAGAGAGAGAGAGAGAGAGAGAGAGAGGCAGGGTCTACAAAAAAAGCATCCTGAGAAGTGGAAGTCTGGACGAATGAAGCGATTAAGTGCTTCATTGCTAAGCAAAAGGCCAGTGCTTTGAGCCCACCAGCTGGTCTTCATGAGAAAGATGGGGCACCTGCCTTCCACACTTTGGAAAGTCAGTCCGGCACTGTGACTTGACAGTAATAGGTTTGACTTTTTGTCAGGGGAAATTTGACAACTAGAGTAGTTATATTAACTTTGAAATCACGACAATATTGTTTTACTAAAGATTTGCTAATATACCTTAGTAGCTTATTTTAAGTTTCAAAGATATCATGATATTAGTCAACTGACTCTGCTAATTATTATTTTTAAAAGCTTCAGTGTATTTTTTTTGAAATTTAAAAATTTTTCAGTGTATTTTTTGTTATATTTCTTACACTAACCCTACTTAGGCTACTGTCCTTAAAATTATAAAATGTTAAAACTTTTTTCCAACTAATTTTGTATTGATAATTTAAAACATTTAAAATACTTCTTTTAAAGAGTAAATTTATTTTACTATCACCATACCTAGTTAGATGTGTCTTTATTTATCTTTCCATTTTTGTACCCCTGTGTAGCTTGTAAATGCCAAGAAAAAGGTTCCTTCTCTCATGTTTGCCATCATGAAACTGGACTCTGTGATTGCAAACCACATGTGACTGGACAGCAGTGTGACCAGTGCATGGTAAGAGGCTTCAAGGTCATTGCATGCAACTAAAACCCTTGCCCTTATTGCTTATGGTTGACGCTCTAACCTCTATTAAATTAATGACTAGTAGAAAGAACCTGGTTGGTGCAAGCTGTTCTTCCCAAAGTGTAGAGAACTTATTCACTTTACAAAGGAGTGAGCTATGTCACCAAACTTATGATTCCGTGAAGCACCCTGTTTGATTTAGCAAGTATTCTATGAAATAGTCATTGCATGTGCAAACACGGATGATCTCCCTGGTTCTTCTTGCCTTGTGAAACAGAGTGGATATTATGGGTGGAGCACAGGGCTTGGCTGCCTGCCCTGCAACTGCAGCATGTCCGGGTCCACTTTGGATGATTGCACAGATGAAGGCCAATGTCACTGTGTCCCAGGAGTGGCGGGAAAAAGGTGTAACAAGTGCGCATATGGCTTTTTTGGGTACCAGGATGGTAGATGCACACGTAAGCTTGTGAATTCATTGTTTATGACTTTGTAATAATTCCCAAATTTTTACCTATGTTGACGTCTGTCTAAATTCTACTGAATTCCTTTACTCTTTTTCTTTTATAAATGTAGGGTGCTATGCTTTTATGTTCTATTTCCTGATCTTTATTCCAGGAATTATAGAACCATTTAGTCATGGTTCTTATTATCTTCTTATTGTATGAACTTAATTACTTGACTTCCCTTGGTCTTAGTTTCCAATAATTAAAATCTGCTTTAAAAAGCTATGTAGCTGGGGCTGAGCCCCGGTGGCGTAGTGGTTGTGCGCGGGACCGCGGCCCACTGGGACGGAGGTTCAATTCCAGCAGTGGGGCTGGGCCTCTTACTCCCACCACCGGAGAGCAGTGATGCCCCCCCCCCCAAAACAAAAAAAAAAAAAACAAAACAAAAAGCTATGTAGCTGAGCCTCAGTGGCGTAGTGGTTGTGCGCGGGACTGCGGCCCACTTGGATGGAGGTTCAATTCCATCAGTGGCTCCACAGGAGCAAAGACTGGGCCTCCTACGCCCACCACCAGAGGGCAGCGATGCCCAAAAAACCAAAATAACAAAAAAAGGGGGAAAAAGCTATGTAAAAGATGTGTGTAAAATCCTTATTATAGCAGTTGCTGCACATAGTGCTCAACAAATATTAGTTTTATGTTCTCTTTTCATGTATTGAAGTGTTTTTCGCTCTCTGCCCCCATTCTCTCTCTCCCAGCTGCCTCTTCAGTTGTAGAACAATTTCCTGTGACACATGCAGAGTTTGGGAATCGTGAGGACTCTAGAAGAATGACTTAGAGTACTCATAAAAGACAAATAACTGCTAACAATAGCCCTTACCCTTCCATTTGCCTTGATCTTCACGTTGTGTTACAAAACCCTTTGTCTTTCAGCCTGTGACTGTGCTCACACTCAGAATTCTTGTGATCCTGAATCTGGAGCGTGTATCTGCCCTCCTCACACGCGGGGCTGGAAGTGTGAAGAATGTGAGGATGGGTTCTGGGGCCATGACCCGGAGCTTGGGTGCAAGGTATGGACTGTTCTCTATGCCTCTTCTTAACTGAGGATTATTTTGCCGTCACATGACTCCTTCTTTTCATAAGTGTGGTTGTTTGATTTTGACCTGTCTGATGGTCTTGAGCTTAATTTTTAAAACTCAGTCTGAGCTCCTGGAACAAAAATGGAAGAAGAGCCCCTTTACGGCACGTTTTCTCAGCTCCTTTGAAAACCCAGTTGTGCAA